>CAXKVY010009956.1:0-24410 GCA_964058915.1 Tetropium fuscum
GATATCGAGCACCAGTAACAGTCACTGCTTGACCAGCCTCATTTTCAAAAAAATATGGTCCAATTATGCCTCCAGCCCAAAATTCACACCAAACAGTGACACGTTGTGGATGCATCTGTTTTTCGACAATCACATGTATGTTCTCAGAACCCCAAAAGCGACAATTTTGTGATTAACAAATCCCAAAAGGTGAAAATGTGCTTCATCGCTTAGAATGATGTTGCTCGAATAATCAGCATCCATTTGTCGATGTTCAATAATCTATTCAACGAACTCTCTTCGCTGTGCATGGTCATTAGGCTTCAGTTGTTGCGTAAATTGAATTTTGTAAGCATGGGGACACAGATCTTTAGTGAGTATACGCTGTAGAGAGCTTCTTGAAATTTGCAATTCTTATCCAGGACGTTCCTTGATTGTCACCGACACTCTCACGCACTGCTTCGATATTGACATTTGAACGGCTTGTTCTTGGACGACCAGTCTATTTGGCATCTCCAACGGATCCAGTCTCCCTGAGTTTTTTAATTAATCTGTTCACAGTTGACGAAGTTAAAACACTATTGCGACCATATTTTGTATGAACTTTTCGAACTGCTGTCGCCAAGCTTTCATTATTTTTGAAATATTGTTCAATAATGAAGACACGTTGTTCTATGATGTAACGCTCCATTTTTACTAACCCTAAACTGTCAGCTATCGAATTGTTTTTTGTTTAGGGTTGCCAACACTTTACTGCGCAAATAGCGGCAAATTCAAATCTTGCTTTAATTTTGAGACACCCTTTACAAATGTCAATGGCTATACTAGCAGTAGTTGCATTGATTACATAATTACCAATCTGGATCCAAGCACATACAATTCTAGTTTTTCAACCAAATTTAGGAGATCACCTAGCTTACCGTGAATTTTTCAAAGCATCGGCCTAGTTCTCCTGAAGTAACTACGTACTATACAGAACGTACTATTAATGATAATACTATAATACTTTTAATCATCATTTAAAGCACACGGATTGATCAGGAGTGTAGTTCTTAAACTTTATCGAGGCTTTTCAATACTTCGTTGACAGCATTGTATGGTGCTATGAAGTTGACAAGATCTCCTCGAAAGAAGAACATTGTATTACCGAATTCTAATCCAAAAAACAACAAAGAATTGATCACATATGAACTGAAGCAATATAATACATAACTTAAAAATATATTCTGGCTTTCAGTAAATCTAAATTACGCGAGATTAAGGTAAAATTCGATAATGAAAAAAAAGATTACAGAAAAATATAATGACAACAAAACAAACCTATTATGACAATAAAATAAATAACTCAGTAAACAAAACCAAAGAAACATAAAGCACGTCTAATTAGCTTGCTTACTGAGAGGCTTGGATGTGAAAGCTTCTCAGTAAATCTAATGAAGGCAAGCTAATGAAGGCAAGCTAACGAAAAGGTTATGGTAGTTGGTGAGGATATGGACCTGCTCATTATGCTGAATGCTTTAGCTACACAATCAGCAAAATGCTGAAAGAGGAACGACCCCGTCAAAAGTATTTGATCCCAACAGCTTCAAACTGGCACATAATATGAGAAGACCACTTATATTTCCCCACGCCATATGTGGACGTGACAAAACTTCAGCACTATTCAGACAGGGTAAGAAGGTGGTCAAGCCGTTGGTGGAAAATAAATGTCTTCTCGAATAAATTAAACCTTTAGATTGGGATTGGAATGCCACGTACCTATAGTGTGGGGAGTAAAACTAGTGATGCCAAAAGGAAGGGATTTCTAAAAACATTAGGAGTGACAGATGTAGACACATTTTAATACAAATTTATATTTTTTACTGAAATCTATGTGTTAAGTGCTATTTTATTAAAAAAACACATTTAATTAAGAGAAAAAATTTGTTTATATTTTTTTCATTAGAGTTAGATGTTGACATTTATAATGATGTAGTTAGGATATATTGATTCCTCTTTTTAAGGGCGCTATATCAATCTATTGCTAATTTGGCAAAAGAGATAATTATATAAGATAATTATAAAGTGACAACTGTAATACGAACTAATTACTATTTATTTCCACGTTGCACACGAAAAGTAATAATTTATGTTAATTATTAAGTCCTCCCATACAAAATGAACTAATAAATTGTGGAGAAATATTCAAAATGGCCTGTGTGAAAAAAAATGCTGCCAAATGTTTATCGGTATTAGCTGATGAAACGACCGATATTTCAGGAGTAGAACTGATGACACTTTGCATACGTTATATTGAATAAGAGGTAAATAATTTTGTATTACGTGATTTTTTAGGATATGTGCCTCTAATAGAAACCACAGGGGAAAGCTTAGCAAATAAAATATTGGAGACATTAAATATTTTAAATGTGTTCAGGCCTTTATCGGTAAAAAGCATCCAGCTACTCTTTATGTTCATTGCAGCTCCCATTCCCTAAATCTTGCGATATGTCATCCTAGCCAGGTTCAACATATATAAAATTGTTTTGGAACCATAAAATCTGTAGATCCATTTATGAATATATCTGCCAAAAGGACGAACATTTTGAAGGGGAAAATAAAAAAATGTTTACCAGGAGTACGATAGAAGAAATTGTGTGAGACAAGATGGGTTCAAAATCATGATGGTCTTTTGAGATTTAAGAAGATTATTTTACCTATTATGTTGAATAGGGCTAGAGCAATATGGATAAGAAGAGCTATCAACGGTAGCAGATATGGAAACATCATCAAAAGCTAATCAATTTTTCAAATCCATCATTGCCCCAGAATTCGTCGTTAGTATTTGCACCGCACAAGTTATTTTTAAACAGTTATGTAAAATTCTTCAGACTGTAAATTGTGATTTGATTCAAAGTATGGATCTTATGGGAAATATTTACAACCTAATCAATTATATGGGTAAAAATATGGACTCTTGCAACATTTTTCCTAAATCTCTGTAACCATTTTGAACGCTATAAATGAAGAAATGAAAGTGCCAAGATTAGCTACCAGGCAAACGCAATGGTGTAAGGTTCGTATAGATTCCCCAGAAGACTATTACCGCATAGAAATCGCCGTGCCATTTTTAACGATCTTTTGCACCAACCATTTGCACCATTCAAGGTTTACAGCTCATAAAAATAATCTCATCTCTACAAAAGCTTCTTCTATAATACCTTTACATAATATTCTTCTAAAATAGTTATTTTTGTATTAAGTGCATAAAATGAATTTTTTTAATGGCACATGAGTGTTAATTTTTGTAAAAATTCTCTCGAATGTGCCATGAAAATACGAATTTTATACACGAAATACAAACAACATTTGATGTACAACTGTTTTGTACAACTGTGAATTTACAACGTCTGAAATATATTAAAAATAAATACTTCCAATACATCTTAACGTGTTTTTTTTTTCTTGAAAATATTATTCAATGTTTTCAGTAAAATCATATTCAAAAATTTTTGCTGTCTGAAAAAAATAAGTCCAAAATAACTAAATAATATTTCTCTTTTCCATACATGTTATCCTTAATAATACTTCCAATACAATTTCACAGCATCCAGTGGTATTTCTGTGTCGTTACCATAGATACGGTTTGTTGGCACCCCGCGTGTTTGACTGTTTGACTGTGTTTGCTCGTAGTTGCCTCAATTTCAAGTTATTTTCAAGAAGATGGATGTTGATTATGATAGTGGTAGTGATACCTCACCAGATATATATATATATATATATATATATATATATATATATATATATATATATATATATATATATATATATATATATATATATATATATATATATATATATATATATATATATATATATATATATATATATATGAGAAAGCAAATGCAAATAGTATCTAATATGTTACCGGCCAAATACAAGTTAGTATATGAGAAAACATATGACCAATTTCGTGAACGGTGCTACAAGAAACATGTAAAAAAGGTTTCTGAAAATGTGCTTATATGCTATTTTAAGGAAAATTCAAAAATAATAAAACTTTCTACGTAATGGAGTGTCTACTCATTGTTGAAAACTACATTGAATGTTAAGAAAAATATTATATAAGGAAGTTTTCAAAATTATTGGTCCCGCTCGTTAAGAACCAAAGCGGCGGATACCGAGGAAAGAAATCTAAGTTTCATCAAGGGATGATATCAATAAATTTATTCAAGATGCTGATAACGAAACAAATTTACTTTATAAAGTACAGACATAACCATAATTTTATAAGATTAGTAGTAATTTAAATATTTTTTATGTGTAGGTTATCCTAATTTTAGGTATCAGTGGTGCTTGTCCCCGTGAAGAATTATTACATATAACTATTGATGCCATTGAACCTGCTGGATCTATATCGATTGTTAAAATACCTGATACGAAGACCTATTGCGCAAGAACGTTTACTGTTTCAAATTCTGATTATATTGAGATATACCCCAAGTATAGAGCACTACGGCCGCCTCATACAAAAAGTAGCAGATTATTTTTGAAATATTCGAGAGGAAAATGTATTAACCAACATGTGGGGATAAATCAAATAGGAGAAATTCCCAGCTTGATTGCAAAATGGCTTGGAAAAGACATTGATAAGAGCTACACAGGTCACTGTTTCCGAAGAAGCTCTGTAACTCTTCTGGCGAATGCAGGGGGCAACATTACATCCATTAAACGTCACGGTGGCTGGAAATCTGCCTCCGTAGCAGAAGCATATACAGAAGATAGTTTGAATAAAAAAATTGAGATTTCTAACAAAATATTGAATTGTCCATCTTCTTTTAAACAAATTAAAATATCTGATAAAATTTTGGAATCAACTCTTCAAGAAATATCTAACGTTTCTGATCAGCAGGAACATGGAACATCTTTAGGATTTTATGTTGGAAGTAATTGTTCAAACTTTACTATCAATTATTATTCCAATAAATGAAATTGTTTTACGATGAAAAATCAATTAATAATTGACTCTGTTAAAAATAAATCCTTGAATATTCCATGTTTATTTTGTGAATTTTTTTGGCAGTGAAAAAAAGTAAACATTTACGTATCAATAGGGATGCAGAAATGTCAATTTTTTTTGACAGTTGTACAAAAAGAATATTATGTATCAATCAATCAAAGAGTATTAGTTTAATCACATAAATTAAGACAGCTTGGAAGTCGAAATCAAAATAGATGGAAATCATACTCAGTCAGTCAAAGATAAACTATCTAAGAATACAATGGAGACATTAAATCAATATTAATTTAAGCTTAGTCAAATATTTCCAAGCATTTTTTTACTAGTGGTCTTAACCACTCCCCCCGTGACGACTGCTACTCCAGAACATTCGTTTTCTACACTAAAGAGATTGAATACATGTGTATGAATGGTCTAGCGCTTATTAGTGTATATAGGCAAATACCTATAAAAAATGAAGATGAAAATCTTTCCAATAAGATTTTCAGCTAGAACCAGACGATCACGTTTGATTATGTAAAACAAAAATAACTTTTTTCGTTTTCGTTTTCTGATTTTATGTTTTTCTGTATACATAAGTATACTGTATGATATGAAGGGTACAGGTCCCAAAGCTAAGTCGCCAAATGTTTATTTCGTACAAAACAGAGTTTAAATTTTAAAACTAGTTATTGATAAATTATTGATGGTTATTATGAATTCTGTTGATTAGATTAGTTACTTGGGTAATTAAAGAGACACACACACAAGAAATTAAACTTATATTATCATATACAAAATAGAACCAATTAATGCTTATGCATTAATTGGTCAAACCACCAAACATTATTGGCCTAAAGGAGCCAAGTCCAAAAAAAAACAGGTTAAAATGAAAAGTAGACAAAAGTTATTAATATAAAATACTTCTAATTCTTGGGCAGGTTTTCAAAATATTGTTCTGCTTCGTCACCACAGAACCGTTTTAAATCTTGTAGGCATTTAAATTTTTTAGCCGGGATTGGTATCAAACCTAAAAATAATGTTGTTTAATAATAGTATTTCAAGACATATTCTTTTATACCTGAATAAGAATACGGAGGAAGTACAAATTCGTTTTGTAATAGCACAGGTCTCTTTCGCTTACTGTCTTTTCCCTTCACTATTGCTGACTCCCATGCTCCATTATAAGAGTCCCGGTAATATATTAGTCTACGATGTTCTTGATATATTTCTAATTCTCGAATTGGACGGGAACTGAAACGACATTTCTTCAAATAATCTGTTTTAGTATTAAAAAAATTCGCCCATACTCGAAAGTAGGATTATTCTATTTCCCCAACGTCAAATGGCGATGGTTTTTGCACGAGCATTTCGAAAAATTTCAATCTAATCTGAAGGAATTTCGGCTCTTTATTTGGAGTTTATTAAGCCCATATTTTTCCATAAAAAGTCATTCAGCATAGAGCATACATCGTCGCTTCCCTGCCAAGTGCTTCCGGGTAAATGTAAAACACACTTTTTGCTGTAGATAGAATGTGGATATTAAAGGCATAGACATTCAGCTGGCTCTTATAGTAAACATCGTTTGTTGTTATGTTTGGGACACTGAGATTTTTTCCAAAATCGAGACAAATAGCTTCGTGAGTCACAGAGGTTCGACTTCTTTTCTTCGCAGCCCTTTTTCTACTGTAAAATACCTCAGCTTTTATTTTATGTACATCATTTGGTATTGTAAGCTGGCGTATTTCTGTTTGAGCAAGATCAATTTTTAAAACATCAGACTGAAGAGATTTTATTTTTATAAGAAACTCATCGCAGGAACTACATGTATCGGTCCTGGGATATCCAAATGCTATGTTAAATTTTTTATTAAAGACTATTCTGTACGACTCGTAAGATACTTTCATAGAAGGGTTCAACTCGCAAAACATTTTGAATATCTTTTTTATGTTTAAGTCTTCAGGTAAGTATAATTTTTTATTCTCATTCACACTGTAGTGGCTTTTTCTGCCTTTAAATGACTTTATATGTTCGTATATTGCTGCAAGAATGTGGGAATCAAATTTCCTAGCATAGTTTTTATTTTCTCCCCTTTTATCTTTAGGAGCGACTCCAGTCATTTTTAGTGAATTTTGTAGTATTTCTAATTTTTTTTTCTTTATTCCATGAATAGACATAAAACTTGTCTACAAATATTTATTTCTTTTAAACTATTATCAGTTCTAAAACGTACCCTGTAAGCATATGCAGCACTTCTCAAATTTGCTTCGTCTTCATCTTTCCTAGGCCTTCTTCGGCGAATAGGGAGTACCGTAATCAATCCACATAAGTATGAGTTTTGCTCATTAATAGAAGTCATTGTGTTAAAATTCTTGAGTATGGTTTTTCTTGCTTCTTCAGGCACATTTTGAAAACATTGTTTACGACAATTACAGGTTGCACCTACCTCATGGCTCTGCAGTAATTTTTTTCATGACATCTCTCATTCTGCCGTGATTTTTCCTTTTTTTTTTATTCATTCTGTCTAGGTACTACTTCAGTCTCATTTCCGCTACTATTGTTTTCTGTATTCATTATTAGGTATTTACTTTTAAATCACTTGAAAAACAATAAAAACACGAGCTACACCGACTAACCTAACTCTAAACTGCGCGTATTAGAACAGCATTACGTGATTTTGCAATTATGCTTGGCCTCTATTTCTTTCTGAAATACTTTTGCCGTTTTATATATGTTTTCAGTTCTGCGGTGTTCAAGACTGTCCGGCTATGTGTCTTTTCTCCCTCGACCTTGGGCGGGGGAATGGGGATGGGATATTTTGCGGGAATTAGTATCTAGTTTTAGTTAGTTTTTGGTTAATATTTACATAAGCGGGCTGTTGAAAGCGTTGGTTTACAAAAATACTTATTATCCTATGTTAGTATTGTGGGTCTTTTTATGTTAGATTATTTTATTATTGCTACTATTACATGCCTCTTTTGGTTGTTAATTTTTTGATTTGTTTCATGCTTTTTTCTGGTTTTGTTTATTCTTTTATTCTGCTTTTTGTTATGTTTTTTATTTTTTCATTCATTATTGTTTGTTAGTTGGGGGTTGTGATGCGGGGATCATGGGGCATAGATATAATTCAGGGATGGGTGTTTTGGGGGTTCGGCAAATTTGGGTATCATGGCTTGTTGAATTGTTATGTTTGGGTGTTGTGTTAAGCGTTTGAAGAATGCAGGTATTATTGTTTTTTCTATGTGTTGGTCTATTGTTTGCATTCCCGTTTGCTGGTGCAGTGTGGTGTTCCTTGTGCCTGTGCTTATTCTTGTGTTTGTAGCCGCCCTGAGGGCTTTGTTTTGAAGTATTTGCAATTTATTTTTATGGTGTTGTGATATGAAAGGGTACCACACTGCAGAAGCATATGTTATTATGGGTAAGCTTTATATATTAGTAGTGCTGTTTGTGTGTTTGACTTTAACATAATTGTGCTTAATTGGGCCTGTCTAAATTTAGCTTTTTTGATGGTTTCTTCTACTTGTTTTTCGAACCTGAACCTGCGTTCTATATTAACCCCTAGATATTTCAAATGCGTTATATTTTGAATGTTTATTTTGTTTATACATATTTTTAATTTTATTGGTTCCCGTTTTCTGGTGAGGACGACCACTTGCGTTTTTGCCTCGTTAATGTTTAACCCCCATTTTTTGTAGTATGTTGTTACGTTATGTATCTGCTGTTGCATTAGTGTCTGTAATAGTTTTGGGCTCTTAGAGGTAGTAATAGTGGCTGTGTCGTCAGCGTATAATGCAACAGTAGTCCTATGGTCTGTAGGGTTTGGGATATCGTGGGTGTATATGATAAAAAGTGTTGGTCCTAGTGCCGAGCCCTGTGGTACGCCTGATAACACTGGGCGGGATATGGATGTACCCTTTTGGACTGCAACTACGAAGGTGCGTTCGGATATGTATGACTGTATTATTTTTATAATACGAGTCGGATATTTCGCTAAATGTAGTTTGTATAGCAGTCCAGGGTGCCAGACTTTGTCAAAAGCTTTCTCGAGGTCTAGGGAGACAACCCCTGTGTATTGACCTCGATTCAGGTTGGTGGTAATGTATTCACAGATGCGGAACAACTGTTGGTCGGTTGAGTGGTGGGGCTGGAATCCGTATTGGAATTCGCATTATTGGTCACTGCGAACTCCAATACGTGGGATTGGATTAGAGAGTCAAAAAGCTTTGCGCGTATTAGATCAACGTCTATCAGCTGTTTATATGCCTTTTACCCTTTTAGGACCTGACTGATGAGGACTTGCCCCCTATTGGCGGTGTATGCGTAAATAAGAATTAGAATTTCACTAAGCGCTTTTAGGCACTAAGCGCTTTTAGGACGTGTACAAGCCGCTGGCAACTTTTACGTTAACATTGCTACAAGATGGCACCAGTAGATCTATTTGTGTAAAATTATGACTTGCCCCCTTTTGGACCTGTACCCTTCATATGTTAATAGATATTTTCTTTCTCTTATGTTAAAGCAAATTTTTTATTTAATTTAGGTGGTTATGTTATATACAATTTTTTTGTTATTATATGATGTGTGCAATAAAGAAAGCCTTTAAAAAATGTATTGTATAATGTACTTGCCTGTGAAATATCAACAAAAATGAAAACTGATTAACGAATTACGAAACATATTTTTTACAGTTCTCCTTTTAAAGCTCAAAATTCTGACTTTCGATTGTAGATCATTTGACCTTAGAAAATCAAAAATTTTCCCCTGCTGCGCATTTTTCCTGCACGCTTTACCTAGAACACACCCCCTTAAAAAATCCTGGCTGCGCCCCTGTGTTCGTTAGTCAAACCCTAATGGACTTTTAAAGTGATAACAATGAACTTTCTATAGTAGTTTCCCCACATGCTCATGTTGGTTGATGGTAGTCAAGTGTGTACTCCATGCAAAATATACCTGCAACGAAAGCGCCCCTTTCTTGTTGATTTACGCAAATATTCAAAGGCGCCAACACAATACTTCCATTCTCAACAAAATCACATTTATTTATCTATTTCAAGAGGTTAGTATTTATAATGCGAACACTGACACGTAGACGTAGGGTTCTGTGTGCATTTAGGAAATATAATGTACTAGTAGTATAAATAAACGGCTATCGAATGGATTCTTGTAAAAACACTAGAAGAAAAACAGTATGAAAAAAGTGTGCAAGTCACTACTCTCATAAAAGAGCCCCTGCTTTGATTTGGTTTGTGTGGGTTGGATGCCTTGAACTACGGGTATTCCTAATCGTCGTATGTGGTCCACATAAATTCTAAATTTAAGGTTTTGTTTCCTATTAAGGCATCTATTGCTTGTTGATATTTTATTGAGCATAAAATTTGTCCTATCATTTTTATGGCTATTACGTAACGCACTGAAGTATACGTCCATATTTTATAGAGAACAAGGCAAATCAAAGTTTTGGTTATCTTATTTATTATATATTATTTATCATACACTGCGCAACTTATTTAACGCACAACCAAAAAGTTAACTCAAATTTGACGTTATGTATTTTCGACAATTTTTTTTCGTTTTGGTCGATTTTTTTTTCAAATTGTAGGTTTTTCTCTTAGGAATATCACTGTCTTAGTTGTTTTGATAAAACGAATGATTTTGATATTATACCAGGTGCTATAAAAATGTTATGATTTTTTCCGAAATTTCAAAACGTCCTGTGGGCTATACAAGGTATTGAAAGTTATTGCAATTATAGCCAATTTAAAGCCTCATGTTTTTTCTACATTTTCTTTTTTATTCATTTGTTTATCTCTGTTACTTTATGAAATACACCGTTTTGAAACACCATATGCTTTTATTCACATGAAATGCATTTATCGGACAACTCAAACAGCTAGCAAGCTATGGAAATCGAAGGTCGTCATAAACTGACAACTGTGTCATTAGTTTTTTGTTGACAGTCCAGAAATAATTAGTGAATAATGGAACGCCAAACCAGAAATTTAACTCGTGATGAATGTGTTGAGGCAGCTACAACCGCATAGCTGAAAGGTTGGGAGTGTCTCACACAACTATAGCGAGAGCAATTCAAAGGTACGCGGAAACAGGAGAACCATCCAGACGGGCCAGTCAAGGTAGATCTCGTGTTACCTCTGCTATCCAGGATCGCTTTTTAAGAGTAAATGCTGTAAGACAACGATTTATAACTGCAACACATTTAAGAGCACAACTTCAAGACGCAGGTGGTCCACTCATATGCGTTCAAACTGTACGCCGACGACTGAGGGAGGCAAATTTAAGACCCAGGATTGCTGCTCGAGGACCCGCATTAACAGTAGATCATCGAAGAGCCAGAGTGAATTTTGCCAATGAGCATGTTAATTGGATGGAGCAGATTGGGAACGTATTCTTTGGACTGATGAGTCAAGGTTCAGTTTGTATAATTGTGACAGACGTAATCGCGTCTACCGAAGACCCGATGAGCGATACAGTCAATGCAATTTTTTGCACACAACTTTATATGGAGGTGGATCCGTCATGGTGTGGGGCGGAATATCTTTGACTGGGCGAACGGACTTGGTAACTGTGAATGGAAATCTCAATTCTGACAGATACATCACAGACATTCTTGAAGCACATGTTTTGCCTTATGCCCCCTATATAGGACCCAATTTTTTACTTATGCAAGACAATGCGTGTCCTCACACGAGTCTTATCGTGAGAAATTATCTTGAAGAAGTAGGAATTGATCACATAGACTGGCCAGCCCGTAGCCCCGACCTTAACCCCATTGAACATGTATGGGATTTTATTGGTCGGCGGTTACGAAGTGAAGGACGACAACCCCAAAATTTACAAGAATTGGAAGGACGCCTAGTCGAATTATGGAATGGCCTAGATCAGAACCTAATCAGAACTTTGGTTTTAAGTATGAACCAAAGATGTCGGGAGGTTATTCGCGGAAGGGGTGGAAACACCAGATACTAATTCTCTATTTACTTTTGTTTTGTTTCCTGTTATTCGTTGTTTTATTGATTAAAGCAATCCATTTTTCTAGGTATGTTTTTTGAGTTTTTCTCCTTTTAAGACCTTTTTCTCTTCTAAAACACCTTGTATCTCTCAATAAATTATAAGATATCAAGGAAAACAGAACGCAAAATGAGGCATTGAACCAGTATAATGAGTAATAAATAATGAGCACTTGACAAAAAAGAAATTTAATAAATTTAATAAAAATCACGTCAACTCAAAAATTGGATATTTTATGAAGTAACAGAGATAAACAAATGAATAAAAAAAGAAAATGTTGAAAAAACATGAGGCTTTAAATTGGCTATAATTGCAATAACTTGCAATACCTTGTATAGCCCACAGGACGTTTTGAAATTTTGGAAAAAAACATAACATTTTTATAGGACCTGGTATAATATCAAAATCATTCGTTTTACCAAAACAACTAAGACAGTGATATTCCTAAGAAAAAAACCTACAATGTGAAAAAAAAATCGACCAAAACGAAAAAAAATTGTCGAAAATACATAACGTCAAATTTGAGTTAACTTTTTGGTTGTGCGTTAAATAAGTTGCGCAGTGTATATATTATTTGGTAATCTATATTATATAGGTAGTGATTTTAACCAAAATCAATATAGGTTTTCAGAAAAAATCCTTCTTGTCCAATCAAATCAGAATTTCGATAAAGCTGATATCTACATAACACAAAAGAATAGTGATAAAATATGCTTTAATCTGATATAGCTATATATCTAACTGGCATTCTAATTAAACAGAATATGTATTTAATGCATAAACTAGTTTTCCTAATGACTGCCAAAGCGCAAGGAAACCATGTTTACAAATTGCTGATATTATTATTGATTGATTATGTTGTAAATCTAAGAAGAAACTTAACGTTATCTTCGCTGCCAACTCGATAATTATTTTGACACGTCCTTAATTAGATTGGAAAAAGTCATTTCGAAATCGCCTACGACTTGCCTTGTTACAGCAGAATGGCCTATTTTGTGGGAGTTACGATGTACCAGTGATTTCCATGGGTATAACGAAATTAATAACCAGCTTCCATAAACTGTTTTATATATTCGTATTTTAAAATTAGATATACACACACACACACACCCTCACACACACACACATATATATATATATATATATATATATATATATATATATATATATATATATATATATATATATATATATATATATATATATATATATATATATATATATATATATATATATATATATATATATATATATATATATATATATATATATATATATATATATATATATATATATATATATATATATATATATATATATATATATATATATATATATATATATATATATATATATATATATATATATTGATATGTTTTGAGTTTATGAAATTTTAAAATTCCCACGTTGGTTAGAAAAATTATTATAATATGAATTATGTAACTTTTATAAGAAGCCCCACGTTGCCGTTGGGATGACAATTGTGATAAATGAACTGTATTAAACTCCACGTTGATGCGCGAATTTGTGATTAATGAATTATGCAAATTTTATATAGCTTTGCCTTGGTGAGATAATTGTGATCTATGAACTTATGAAGTTTTATAAAGACTTACCTTGATGAGATAAATGTTTTAGGCTTTTTTTGAAATAATAATATTTTATATTGAAATTATATGATGGAGAAGTATTTAATCTGATTATAGGATACTTACTCTGTTTTCTTCCCTATTGAATCCTTCTCTGTTTTATGGGCACCAGTTCTATGAACAGTAATTTTTATTTTAATTAAAGGATCACTTTAGTCATGAGCACTCTATAGTCTTAGAGGGGGTCCAATTAGGTCTATTATATTAATTTATTTAAAATATTAATTGTGAGATGAAGTTACTGACTCAAAATAATGAATTTTAAAGTATCCAAAATTTTATTAAATTTTGGATACAACAAGAAAGAAAAAGTGGATTGCATATGACTGTTTATTATCAGATATGTTTAGTAAAAATAAATAAAAGCATAAAACCTTATTCCTGCGACAAACCTACGTAACTTAAATCATTATTGCATTCCTTAATGCTAGCAAATTTAGAATTGTTTATTACCTTGAAAAATATGTTAATTTTTGTATCACCACGCACAAAACTTATCACCTTTTTGGTTTCACTGGTACACGACCTAACAAATGCCGCTGCGCTCTGGTCGTGGTGTCATCTAGCGAGATGTCGCTGAACTGCCCCTGGAATACTGACTGTTCATTTTCTGTGTGACGCGTTGCGTCGATATTTTAATTTCGGTTCCTAGCTAAAGTTCTCGAACCCACTATTTACACTGATACTTATGCATTAATCCTTCAATTTAGATACAGTATTATTGATTGAGATTTTATTATTATTCTTATGTCTGGTCTTTTGTAATTTCACTTGAAACAGATTTTTGTGACGATTAATTATTTATTTATAACGATATTACGTTTTGATCAATCATGCGCGTAGCTGGTTGGCGTTCCGCTATACTCTGTCCGTAGACAAGTGTTTGCTTGCGCTTATATTATAGTCTGTCAGTTAGTTGCAGGCCGTTAGTTGCAGTTAATGAAGGTGAAAGAACTTGTACAACTTCTAAGTGGTTCGTAACCGTGTGTATGTCCAGATATACAACTGGTAGTGTATAAGCTCTTAAGTAAGTTCTTCTTCTACTATTCATATTTATTATGTGAGAAGTAAATCTTGGGTTTGTAGCAATTCATTATATTCACAAAGAAATAATCAAATACCTATATAAAAATTTTGGGTTTCGTCAAAACTTATGTCAAATATATGTGTCACTGTGTGAATGGTGAAATATCAATGTCAAATTAAAGTATAAATAACCAATTAAACAAATCGTACATCATTCAGGTGATCCTTAATAAAGGTGAAAGAACTTGTATAACTTCTAAATGATTCGTTTCCGTATATATGTTCAACTATACAACTATAAAACAAATATAAAACAATGTCCAGGGAGAAATTATTTTAATCCTTTTGAAAATAATCAATTCCGAAGAGACTTCAAGAATGAATGACCCCGAGGAAAATTTGTTTATTGACGAAGGAACGGAAATTGACGGTATTAATGTTTTGGCTCGAATACAAGTTGATAAGACAAACAGTTCTAGATTCTTAGTCGTGACAAGTGACAAGTTCATCAGCTGCCTTTGTGCCGCCTTAAACAAAAAAAACTAAACAAAAAATGCCTTGAGGTAACCGATCGAATCCATATTATTATTATCATCATCATTATTACTATTGTTATTTATTTTAATTTTGGTGCTGATCAGTCCCCCCGGCCCAGAACTAGTCCAGAGAGATTCTCGGCCCAGCCAGCCTCGTTACCCAACGATCACTCCTCACGTCCGCGGATTCATAGTAACTATGTGCCCCATATTTTATGCACAAGAAAAATACGTAAAGAAAATATTCGACGCCAGTGGAGAAGAGGCCAAGGAGGACAAAGATTGACAAAAAAATATGTTACATATAGCTTCATAAAAAATAGAGATTTTTTTTAGACGTCTCGAAGTTTTGCTAGTAGTTCAGTTTATCAAAATTCAATAAACTGTTAGTTCTCCAGATTGTGTAAATAAATAGGTAGTTAGTTGTTGTATGCTCTAGAGGAAATAACATGTATTTATTCTTCATTTATCTTCAAATAACTGCTTTTTGTATTATACGAAAATAAGATTTTAAAGTTTCGAATATTAAAGGATTTACAAGCAGTTGCGCGTAACGGATGAGTTCCTACAAAATTTAATAACAGCTATAATAATATCTCCTATAATATAACACTATCCACTACAGAAAGCTCCACAGAACCAGTACTATTTCTCAAAATACGGCGTTATTTATTATTAGCCACAGTATTGTGGCTTTAATGAAGCGTAGAATAATAAATAATATTTAAGGGTAATATTATTTATTCTAGTATAAATGTGACCATAAAACCCGCTGTTATGAATGCGCTTTTAATTTGGATATAAAATAATGTGACCGAAAGTAATTTATACATGCAACCAAATTAAATTGCTTTCACAGTGAGAAATATTCCCTTTGAATTAAATATAAATATACGAGACAAACTTGACATGGCGGAACTTCTTATACTCATAAAAAATCGTATATTATGTCCATGTATCCCTTTGACACTTGTAAGCATTAACACATGTTTATGAGTGTTAAAATCTTGAATGCACCATTGACTTGTCTAAGCGGACAGTGGAGCTTTTACTACAATGCGTTTATCTAAGGGTTCTAGTAAATATCACGGCAGTGCATTATTTATCTTTGCCAACAACTAAACACCAATAAATAACGACTTAATAAATATGTGCTGCTTAAAGTTTCAAGATAATAATTAATGATTAATCATAATAATATTTACTCATGACAAAATAACAAAAATCCATAAGTAATAAATAAATATAAAAATAAAAAAATTAACAATAATTATTGATATTTACAAATAATCATGAAAAATAGAGTAAGCTCGTTTAGATATATATTTAAGGCATCTGTCTACGTGCTATCTATACCTATTACACAGACCTACAGGTGTTTTGGTGCCGGATTATTTTGAGCTGGTTTCATATATATTTAGTGCCCTGAATTAAAATATGGCATTAGTTTTTGCCTAGGACCTCAATTTCTTAAGATATAACATTTTAGTGCAATATATGTTGCACTAGTTTAAGTTAAGTGCATGGATCAAATAAGAAACTAGATACAAAGATAGTTATACAAAGATAGAGGAAAAAGTCGTCGATGAAACCAACTAGTCACTGAACATTTCGGAAGCTTATTTTCCGTGACCTTCTTGAATGCATTTTGAAATAGTCCCTTTTTAAACTACTGGTAATCTGCTATCATGTGCGTATCCCATCTTCCTTGGTAGCGGGCCTCCATAGATTTAATATCTTGGTGAAATCTTTCACCTTGTTCTACACTAGTGTCTCCTAAATTTTCAGTCGGTCTTAAAACGGTCTTAGGGAAAGTGGCTGTGTAAATAGCGCACATCAATACTCATGATACACACAAGGGATTTGAAATTCTTAAGCATCTCGTTTACCAGATAAACATAGTTTTCAGCTTTGCGTGTGCCCAGAAAATTTCCGACAGCTGCAACAAATGATATTCAGACTTTTCTCTCAGCCTTATTCATCAGGATCCTTAATGAATTGTCTTATTTGTGGCCCATCAAATATTCCTGCTTTAATTTTTTCCATACTCAACTGAGGTTTTCTTTACTATATATGCAAAGCATGTTCCGTTCTTATCAAGAGCCTTTACAAACGCTTCATAAGGCCCAGCTTGATATGGAGTGGAGATCGTTTTCTCTCGTTCAACTAAGGGGTCGTTATAAATAACATTCTTTATACCAACTTCCATGTTGTCTAACCCAGTTGTGTGTTCTGTCTCTGCTATTTCAGAGGCACAACAAGCAAGGATATTTGGTGCAGCCACTCTACTGACCAAGGAGAAAGTTTACCATGTTCAAGTCCATACAAATCACCCATGCATGTTCATAATACTTTATCTTCTCCAAGGTCAAAGCTATGTTGTCATATTCTTTCATTTTCGTTGAGTGACCAATTGGTATTGGACCATAATTGTTCTCATTGTATAGGACACATTTGAAACTTCACTTTGAGCTGTCAATAAATAGACGCCAATCTGGATTATAGTCAGGAAGACTATCTTTTGAGTTCTCTAATGTTGTGACCAAATACAAGATTGACTTCTTGGGAAAAGAAGGGTAGCAGATTATTTTCTCTTGTACGGTAAAACGTAATTTTGGTTTCTTCTCCCAGCAAATTTTTCTCTTTCAACCTGGAAGCCAGTAATTCAGAAGCTTCTTTTAGCAGGTTGAGATCTCTGGCGAGGTTATTTAACTCATGCTGGTTGAAATGTTGAGGAATTGATGACTTCCCCTCATAACCACTATCACCTTCATTAGTATCATAAGCGTGATCAGAGGGACAACAATAATTGTCCTCACAGTATTCTGGTAGCTGGTGAAACGTTAGTATCGGCACCTCTGAGTGTGGGACCGGGCGTTTCGCAGAGACTAAATCGGGATAAGTCCACTTTCTACGGTTGTTTCGATTCATTCCAGTAATATTTACTAGGCATAAATAGCAGTATTCGAAGTGGTTTTTGGGTTCTCTCCAAACCATCGGTACGCCCAATTTCTATTCCCGGTAGTCCACTGTCGCAAATGTTCTGTACAAGTTTTACAGAACTGATGTGGTGCCCAGGTTTAACTTGATCACCAAGCCTAACACCAGTATCCATGATAAGCTCTCTTTACAAAGTCAGTGACAGTTTTTCTGTTTTCTTTTAATGTGTATTCCCCCCATATGTAGCAAAATACATCAGGATGATTTACACAACTTCTGCTACTTGAACTCATTTCATTTCTATTCAAAAACGTAAAAACAACAATCTACAACACGCTATGTTTTAGGTTAACTTTATAACAACCCTTTTCTAAACACAAATATCACGCGGGGCGACCAACTTCGGGTAGATCGAAGTGCACGACGAGAACTCACAAGCTAACCTCTCAAGTCTAGTTGAAGCGTTGATGGTCACTCAAGTAGTTATCGGATGTTTACTACATCTGGTGGATATTTTCGGAACTAACTAGAGAGCAGACTAGCAATAGGGCAAATATACAGGAACCAATCCTTGTATATGTAATTTAAAAGGTCACAAAATGGAATTGGAACTGCACATTTCGTAAAATCAGTTCTGAAATCCTAGGCACCAAAGTTTTTATTTTTTTTGTAGGCCTGTTTTATCTATATATTAATAGTCTAGGTATCCGCCGACATAATGTACAACTCATACATAACCGCTTATAACTTCTTGTGTGGCTTCAATGCGTCTAGTCTACCATCGTCTACCGCGCGAGAAAAATATTGTTCGGCAAAAAATTTGGACCAACAAAAAAATGTAAAAATTAAGTACAACTTTAACAAAAACCTATCGATAACCAGCTGATTTTTTCAGGATTGCAATAAAAATGTGTGAAATCCAATTAACTAACTAACATGTATTTTGATGAATAATATAAATTATATTTTATTTAAAACCAAAAAGTAATTATCAGTAGTTCTATTCGCTAGCTAGGATTATCTTTAGTGATCCACCTTGAAAAAAGTACTGTTAAACCTAATTTACATTTCCATTTCGCGCCATTTTTCTACAGCTCACCTTGTTTGGGATTGTATTTTAAAATAAACGACCAGGCGAAGAGTATAAATAGCAGGAATGATGTTGATGTTTTCACTGCCTGATCACATGCAGAGTTTTAAGGAGTGATTTACTGTGAACTAGGAAGTTGTCCGTAAGTCTTGCGAGCTTACGGAGAGCTAAACGCTCATAAACATGCCTTCATGCTATCTCTATTTTACATACGTTATGCCCCAAGACGAGATAATTAAGAGGAATTGAACAACTTGTATATCACGAAATACAACCATTTCGGATTAGAATGGTACCTATCGAGACCTATACTTACTTTGACTGCATTAACTAATCTTGATCATTTTTTATGCTACAAAGTGCAATTCAATATCATTTACAGGGCCGGTGCATTATTGTCAAATATTACTTTTGGGGGAAGTGCTTCCTTCCGTCAATATTTTTCATGTTTCTCTACACAGATAAAGCGATTTGTTTGAATGCACTGAATCTATTTTTTTGACTGCCATTTCTTTGTAAAAAAATACTTTTAACTCTTTCTCTTGATCAAATATTATTAAAAATTATATTTAAATAAATTGAGGCTTATGTTGAAGCGAAACCTTCAGCTAAGAAAACGCGGGGCAGGGATGATAATCGACTCAAGACACAAATTCAGTATACAGGGTTGCATTAAAAGTGAAATATGAATTACTCTCTAAATCTGATATTATGAGAGACTTAAATTAAAGCCAACGTGCTTTCGAGTAACGCATTCATTCTGATTGAGCACTTCAATATGTTACTTGATTGCATGAAATAAGAATTATTGTTGGAGGCACCAATTACCACTTCATGTTTTTGGAGAAGAATCGGCGCTCTTGTTTACATACCTTCTGTATCTGAATCTGTAATTTGTTCGGACCGCGGATCAAAGCGAATCTTTGATCACTTAGTCCCATTGGGCCCTTGTGCTTCCTCCGTGAGAGAAATGTCTCCCTAGGCCATCGACCAGCCAAAAAACGTGATATTTTTGCCTAGAGGCGTTTCCCTCAAATTGGCCATAGAAGACCAACGTTCCCCCACTGTGGATTCTCTGATCGATGACGCGGCGGGACACTAACAAAGTACATGCTCAACAGTTTCATCTTGTTCACATCCTCTGCAGATGGGTGTCACTTTGTCTCATATCATAGAGGTGCTTCCTTACCCAGCAGTCTCCGGTTAGGATTCCTGTTACAAATCATAGGCTTCCTCTAGAGGTTGCCAGATGATTCCTCGCTGTCTCTTCGCTGGAATATCTCAAGAGATTTCTGGCAAGCTGACAGCTACTTGTTACATACTTTGCTCGCATACCTTAGACGAGTTGCAAACCATTTCTACATAAAATGATGTACAAGTATGAAGTTTCCAAAACCGTTGTAAAAATTACGATCGCACCACCCCACGAGCAAGGTTGATCACCTACATAAATGTCCCAAGAAAATGCCATTGGTAATTGTAGCAAAACTATCAATCCAACAAATCCAGGTTTTTGCAGAAGCAATTTGATTATTTAAAGTTACTCTTACCATTGCTTAAAAATTGTAAAAGTTACGAATTTTCAATCAAACGCTCCTTTTCGCGGTTTTTCCCGGTTTTCTCGGCAGAAAATGCAGCTAGACAGTTCCGGTAGAGCTATTTTTGTAGAGTTTTCAATTCTCTAGAAGTATTTTATTGTAGATTGTAGTCAAACAATTATAAGTGGAGTTATTTCCAGAAAGTCAAAGAATGATTTTTTTACTTTTTTTACTGTTTTTTCGGACCCCATTGTGTATAAACAACAAATGACTGTTTGATTTATATACCCTAAACTTTTAATGCCCTAAAAAATCTCTATATCTTGGCCTAATAATGGATTTGTTTGATAGAAACAAAATTTGCTTCATTAATAAACTGCCTTTTCAATGTATCTTTGACGATTATTGAATTCTAATGAATGTCATTAGCAGACAAAGAAGTGTGAAAGGGAATTATATTGTCCCTGTTTGAAACAAAACCGGAGCAATAATTGTCTTAAGAAAAGTGGAATTATTGTTTCACCAGGAGCAATATAAATGTGTACTACATCACTTCCTGTATCATAATTTTTGTGCTACTGCATATATTTCCGTCCACGCAGTATCCAAGCAATGCTATAAACCCAGCAAGAAGAATAGATAAATTCATAAAACCGCATTATACACTTGTTTGTCGAACTATAAAGGATAAATACGATTCAAATATATATTTATGTAACAATAAGCGGGCGATATACAGAACAACGTTCTTTCCGCAGATGCACCAGCGCCGGTGAACATGAGAGGGCCTCGTGGGCCGTCACAGATACCACCATAAACATATTATTACACTAATTGTTCCCCATCGTAACTTAACACCTATAGCATCGAGTCGGCAAGGACTGAGATCGTATACATTGGCAAAGGTATTGTCCGGTTCGACAGATATACTAGCCAGCCCAAGACAAATGCCGGGCCCGATAAAAAAATACCGGCCAGAGCTGCGGCCCACACTGTCCGTTCTCTCTACCCGGCGTAATAATGTTCATATCGATGGCGGTAACAAGCTCCGGTATTTATTGATGTGTCGCGCTACCGAGAACCAATACGTCCGATATTTACATATTCAATTTCTCTGTGGAGCCCTCGATATGTATATTATAATAATAATGCGATATGGCCAGGTCAAGGCTATCGAGGAATGATCATGTTACTCTTTCACGTTTATCTTGACCAACTAAGTAACAGGTCCACCATAATTTGTCTTGCAGTAATTTACAAGAGTGGTAATTCGAAAGAAACAAAAATGAATAATGAGACATTAATCACATTAAGCACATCGTCAGTTGGATGGATGAGTAAACTACCTAAATTAAAATTTACGTGTGAATAATATGATGATACTTGGAGAATCCAATACTCTTTATTTGGAAATTACCAGCCATTTCCACAATACACAAAGATGGGCAATAAAAACGGGAACTTTCAAATTTTGGTAGTATGATATTTTTTCCCTGTCAATATTTCGATGCGGGTTTGTTCTAAAAAGTTCCTACAAACAAAGTAGTAAAATACTGGATAGGGCTGGAACCTTTGATGTAATTATAACACTCGGAGTAGTTTCCACAAACACCAAAACACTTTCACTTCGCTCGACGCGCGTTTCGCCAACCAAGTTGGCATGATCCGGAGACGATTAAAATTAATCTTAAACTAAAAATCTACCCTATTTATACTATTTATGGTGAAATCATTAGTCACGCTTCAATGATCAGTTGCTAAGCAACGCGTAAAGCGGGTTATACGGTATAGGTCCCTTGTCGCTATTCATACTGTTTTTACATTTTACAATTTCTATGCTCTGAAATGCATCTAACTGTCTATTATTGGTCACATTTCTAACTAATCTTAAATTACTAATATCTATTCTATGATTGTTTTCAAAAGCATGTTGTGACTTATCTGTTCTTCCATATTTTAGATGAGCCATGTGCTCTTTAAATCTGGTGTTAATTGATCGCCTCGTTTGTCCAACATATTTTCGATCACAATCATTACAACTAATTTCGTAAATCTCGGACCTTTCATTTGGAACAATTTTATCCTTTGGATTGTCTAAGAGTTGTTGTAATTTATTACTCGACGAATGAATCGCTGTTATACCCACGTTTTTGAAGACCTTACACAAACCACGAGTAAAACGGGGTTCGTACGGGATGGATACATATTTTGGAGTCTCTATATCCTTTTGAAAGGTCGTAGGATTACGAAGTGTGTCCTTAAATTTACGCTTCCTAGTTAGTTTTCCAACTATATCTGTAGGATAACCATTACTCACAGCTACATCTTTAATTAATACTTTTTATTTTTCAAACCTCTCATTAGTAAGAGGGAAGCTTAGTAAACGATGGACAAGAAAATTAAAACTCGCCATTTTGTGTTGACAGCAGTGGTGATATCTGTTCTATATATATATATATATATATATATATATATATATATATATATATATATATATATATATATATATATATATATATATATATGGAAGTTTTCCAGTATTTCCTAGTTCATATGTAAACTTTACAGAAATGCACCGACTATTTAATTTGGAAATAAAGTTTTCTACATCCGCAATATTAGTGTCAAACACGGCAAAAATGTCATCCACATATCTCAGCCAAATCCTAGGAAAATATTCGCATTCTTCTTTTGCTTGAGTTTCAAATCGACTCATGAAGACATCCGCAATGAAAGGCGATAAACAGTTACCCATTGCGGTTCTTTCATGTTGTTTATAGAACTTGTTATTGAAACGGAAGACATTTTGTTTCATACAAAGTTTTGTAAGGTTTATATATTCTTCTATTACTTCTTTTCTATAGTTGTTTAATTCGAGTAAATCCTTAAGATAGTCCAAGGTCTGTGGAATTGGTGCACTCGGAAATAATGAACAAACATCAAAGGAACTCAAAATTTCACCCTCTTGCAATTGAATATTCTTGACCTTATCGATGAAATCATTTTTTAACTGAAAAACTAAGCTGTGCAAAGGGGAAACTTTCAAATTCCTTAGTCAACCATTTTGATAAGTGGTAAGTCGGAGATCCAATAGACGATACTATTGGACGCACCGACTTCCCTGGCTTATGAATTTTTGAATACAATCTAGGTACGGTAGGGTTAGATACATGTAACCTATTCAGGTGGAGTAATAAGGTTGTTACATGATTTGAGGACATGTTTTTTTCAGTGGTCATTCTTGGTAAAGGGTTTCTAGTCCTAAAGTCCTTTATAAGGACCATTTCTAATTAGGTTGTTTACCCGTTCATAATAGTCCTCTTTATCTAAAATAACAACCTTATTACCTTTATCTGCTTTTAAATAAAAACAATCTTTCTCGCGCTACCTTTTGATAATCTTTTTATGACTCTTTGAGCATGACTTTCTATTGTCTACGTTATTAATTATACTTTTAGACATTTGATTCCTGCATGCCACTTTGACGAAACCCTTGGATGAATCAGGCAGATATTGAATTAACCCTTCAATCTCTGCCACGACCGACGTCCTCCAAGATCTCATCAGAAGGGGCTACAGCAAAGTTTTATAAATTATAGTATAAATGATCAATAAAACAAATCGTAGATCACTCTGAAGAGCCGCAAT
>CAXKVY010009957.1:0-26707 GCA_964058915.1 Tetropium fuscum
GCATTGACATCTTGCCACGTCGTCTTTTCGTCCTAGATTTTACATATAATCTGGTTTTTAAAATTTTGTTTGGCCTTAACATTTTTAAAAATGTTTCAAATTCATTTAAATGTCCAAAGTACAAGTTTTTACCAGCTGACGGCTTTTACTTTTTAAAGCTGCCAGTAAAATTGTGCATTAAAAAAATTTGGTATATATGCCACAGACCAGGCGGTAGCTGTCGCAGTAGCACTAACGGCTGCCACCACTGCGGTAGTTATCGCTCGGGTCTATTGAAACCACAAAATATTAAACATTTTTTTCTTTATTTCAGATAATGGGAGAAACAATTAATCAACATTATTAAATCAAAAATACTACTTTTTTAAATCAGAAATAAATGTTGGTAACTGTTAATTAAATATAGATATTACTTAAATAATATTGTTATTAAATAATATATATTACTGAACTTTCTGTAACAAGTAATGTTTATATGAACACATATAAACATTACTTGTTATTGCTAAGTATGCTACTGTTGCTAAGAACAATAAAAATGCGTTCATAATTAGTCTTTTATTTTTTATTTATTAGTCACGTTCTGTTAAACAGTTAACTATTATTCGCAAAAGGCCCACGGTATGAATTAGGTATTTCTACCATACCAAGTACTCCCACCTTCAGAGACCTTGTCAAGTAGGTATATTTACAAACTTGTTTTTTTTTTACTGTAAATTACCAATAAGTCTGGTGGCGGCCGGAGGCTTCCTCTACCTCTGGCTCTAGGCCATTTCGTTAAAGAAAAAATAAAGCTTGAAACGATTATAGTTAAATTTGGGCTGTCAACGACTTGCTACAGTTATCGTTAATTCATTTTAAACAACTTTATAATATTCACAGTGATAATAATATAAAGATTTTATACTAAAATAACAGCAGTAAAAACTTTCATCTTGGCTGTTTTTGCTCTTTAAATTTTAAAACAATTGTACATTAGTAATGTACAAGAGTTTTAAAATTTATTAACATAAATTATTGTCAATTAGCTAAAATTAATAATATCAATGCTATCTTGATCTTGTATTGTAGGTGTTTTTTTTAAATATAACACCCTGTATATTCCTACACTTCATAATTTTGAACAAAAAATACTTATGACCAAATAATGAATTCAAAACAATTCAAAAATGTAGGAATATAATAGGTCGTACCTATTTAAAAAAAATTGCGTAAATGTGAAACTTCTTTATTAAATAGCATAAAAAAATAAGACTCCAATTCCACAAATATTTTCTACACTGTTCTATTATTCATTATATGTATATTATTAAAATTTAATTATATAAACTGGCAGTCCTAAAACCAAAGTTTGAAATCTAAAACAAATTTTTTGTTTCATTTACATACGCATGCCAACAAGCACATTAGGTAAGTATTTTATTTTTTATTTGTGATAAAACAGATAAAATAAATCTATAATAATATAAAGTACATATTTGTAATTGTACGAAAAGCGTCAAGTTAGAAAAATAGTTAAATATTTTATTTTTGCAAAATCGATTAGACCATCAAATTGCGTAATATAATGATGATGATAGTATGAATTGAACCATTTAAGCTTATACGGTTAAAATAATTTAGATTATTCTATTTCAATTCAACAGTTGTCAACATTTATCTTCTATGTATAAACAAATAGATGCAAAAAACGATCAAACAAAAATTTTAATACATTTTGCTATTACTTTTTTCAAATAATGTATTTTTTCTACAAACACCATTAAAAACTAAATTTTTAACACGGCATACTTGAATTAAAAATGTAATATTATAAAAACTCGCGTTAAAAATGATCACATGATTTACTTTTAACACTAGTGCAAAAAGTGAAATGACAAGTCGTTTGTCATCATAACGTATATATTTATTAACAAAAAATTACAAGTTATTTAGAAATATTTATATTATTTGTACAATTGGAGCAATTAGTAATATTTATTAATGTGCCCAAAGCCCCGAAGACTTCCAAATTTTAGAATTATGCTCGAAATAGGCCAACATTACATTTTCACTATACTTGCCTGCAACATTGTTACGATTCGCACCATTCCACAAAGCGTTTGTACGCTAATTCTTATTGTTTTTTAGATTTTGTGGGCAACAAATCTAAAGTTGCCCTTGTAGCTGCTTCTTCAATTTCTTGAGGAATCGATTCGCTTCCTTCTGGACTATAATTAATATTGGAACTCATCATATTGCAATAGTTTTTCACATTTGACAAGCATGTGTCAAACAACGGACAAACTTGATTTATTTTTTTAGACTTTGTTAGACCGCTGCCAGGCAACGGCTACAAATTGTTTGATTTAAAACTTTGATTTGTTTGAGTTAAATTAATATTTCTTAATATTATATAGAAGTCATGATGAATGTTAATAATGAAAATATATTTTTATGATAATAACATACAGGATGGACAAAAAGAGCATGTCAAAATAATTGTTAAATCAAATGTCCATAATTAATATGAACAATTCTTGTTTTTATACATATTTTAGTTACATATTTATTTATGAATCTAAGTTTGTAACTGACCCTAAGAGCCGTTCGTGCATACAATTTTGTATGTATCACAGGCGCTTACTTAACGCCCTTGATACATAAATAACTATTATTTATTATAAATCAACCATTTGATATTTTTATGAGATATGACTTAAAACTAATCATAGTATTCATGAAGCAAGTAGGTACTTACAAGGTAATAAGTAAAGCAATAACTGTAATAAAATATTTGAAAGTATTTTTGAAATGTTCATGAGTTTTTTAGATCTGTAAGGAAGATCGTTCTAGTCATTCTTTCAGCAACAGAATTTTGCTGTGGTGTGTAGCTTACGGTCAAATGGTATGTTATGTCCCTTTTTTTGCATAAAAATCCTTGAATTCATTTGATAAATACTCTCCCCTATTGTCACAGTAAATATTAGTAATTTTATAATTGAAATGTGTTTCACTTTTAGCAATAAAATCCTTAAAAGTATTACGGATATCAGATTTATATGTTATCAAGTATTTTTTTAAATAAATACAGCCTCGTTTCCAATGATTATTATGTCCACATGATCGCAATGTTTATTATTTGTCTATTGTTGACATGTTGACTAAAACATTTGGCCACTAAACGTGCCTTGTAGCGGATGGGATTCCCGTATTCATAATTTTTACTGCAAACACCCATCTACAACCCACTATATTTTTATTTATGGGTTTTGGTACTAGAGACCAGGTTTTATTAAGTTTAACCCTCAACTGGTATTATTGGGTCAAATTTGACCCAAAGCATTTTCTAAGCGCTATATTCAGAGGAGTAGAGGCGATCTTTCCCCACCCCGCCAGGTATTCTCCTGGCGTGATATATCCTTCCTTGTGTAGTATAAGTGTTTCAGTTATCGTTTACAGTTGGGCCGGTATACACGTTTTGGGTCAAAATTGACCCAACAATACCAGTTGCGTTTACCTATTTACCAAGTGCCGCCCCTCAAAAATGTCCCGATTTCTTACCGACGCCCAATTGGAAGACATTCTAAACAATTTATCTGATGTCGGTGATAATGAGGGACCCTTGGAGACTGAAATTCAGGAAAGTGACAGCGATTTAAGTGATGCAGAATTGATAAGTGAACATTCTGAATCAGACATCGAATTAGAGAATGAATATGAAGGTGACACTTCACCCTCCAACCAAGGACAGTACTTTTATGGGAAAAACAGGTACAAGTGGTCTGAAATACCCCCTTCAAGTTCGAGAACAAGAGCTGAAAACATCGTTTTACACCTTCCTTGGCTGAAAGGATCTGCTGCAACAAATCCACCTACTTCTTCCCTTTTGATGACGGAGGAAATTATTGATATTATCGTAGAGCACACTAACCGAAAAATAACGGACGAATCTCACAAGTATGGAGAAACTGCTACCTTCGTAAATCACACAGATAAAATTGAAATGAAGGCATTATTTGGTTTATTGTATCTAACTGCAATATTCAAGTCAGCACATGAAGACGCAAATAGCTTATGGGCTACTGATGGTACAGGGCGAGACATATTCAGGTTGACAATGAGTTTGAAACGATTTCTTTTCAGTTATGCGATTCGATAATCCTGATACGAGGGAAGCAAGAAAATCTCGTGGTGACAAGCTAGCTGCAATATCAGAGGTTTTCAACAATTTCATCAACAATTGTAAAACTAACTATAATTGTTATAGATACGTAACAATAGATGAGATGTTGGTGGGGTTTAGAGGGAAATGTAGTTTTCGGGTTTACATAAAAAGTAAACCACAACGATATGGTCTGAAAATTATGTGCCTATGTGACTCAAAAACACATTATCTACTCAATGCATTTGTGTACACTGGCAAAAACCCGAATATTGTGAATCCTAGACATCTAGCCATACCCACGCTCTCAGTTTTAGATCTGGTTGCACCAATAGCAGGAAGCAATCGCAACGTGACAGGAGATAACTGGTTTACTTCTTTAGAACTTATGCAAGAGTTAAGAAAAAACAAACTAACATATGTGGGCACCATTCGGAAGAATAAGAGGGAAATTCCTCCGGAATTCTTAGCTAACAGACAACGAGATATATATTCATCAATATTTGGTTTTACACGAGATAATACTTTGGTCTCTTATGTTCCGGCTAAAAACAGAAGTGTGCTCCTAGTTTCATCATTACATCATGACCAATCAACGATGAAAGATGAAACCAAAAAACCGGAAATCGTACATTTCTACAATTCCACAAAAAGTGGAGTCGATTCTCTGGACCAGAAGTGTGCTGTGTTTTCGTGTAATCGCAGAACGAGACGATGGCCACTTGCCATTTTTTATGCAATATTGAATATAGCAGGTGTGAATAGTCACGTTTTGTTGAATTTTGCTGTTAAAAATTTGAAGATGAATAGAAAATCTTTCATAAAAGGTCTGAGCATGTCCTTAATTGATGAAGAAATGAGGCGACGATACTATAATCAACATCTACCAAAGGAATTAAGACTGAAAATCAAAGAATTGCTAAAAATCAATGAAAATCCCCCGGCACGAAGGGATGAGCACGAACCTCCCCCCAAAAGAAGGCGATGCAAAGACTGCCCAAGTACACTAGACAGAAAACACTTCACGTTCTGCACTAAATGTAACAAAACAATTTGTAAACAACATTCACATCAAACCATTTTGTGTAATGAATGTAAAGATGTCGAATAAGTTGTTTTGCAGTTACCAAAAACTACAGCCGAAAGCCATTGTTATTTTTTAATTCATGATTCCTATGTTATTTTTCTCTGCATAGATGCTTACTTTATACCTTTTTTTAATAGTTTTTAAGGTTCAGTTTACTTCTGAAGTATTTGTTATTTTTATTTTTGCCAAAGAGTATAAGGCCAAAATTTTTTTTATTATTTTCTTTTGATAGTTGTATTTTTGAGTTATAATAAATGTTTGATACTTTTTTGTCATAACGTTTTTTATTTTCACCTATACAACGAATTTTTTCCATGTAGATGAAAAAAAAATGCCCCCTCCACTCTCAAATGGGGACTGGGTCGTTGGGTCATTTCTGACCCAACGATACTAGTTATTTGACCCAGAAATCACCATACCAGTTGAGGGTTAAGCGAATTTAATTCGTCTTTTACTACTTGCTCTCACTTAATAAGATCTTGATATGAATATTACAATAATATAGTATGTCCCAGTTTAAGCCAATACCCCCTGGTATTTTCTGTAAAGTCAATAATTCCATCTTTTGTCATGTAAATTGTTATAATATACTATGTAAAAACATCTTAACAGTCTAATAATAAACGATTTTTTTTTCATTTTTTAAAGTCGACTATGATCAAGCAGCAGGACAAAAATTTAAAAAAAAAAATCAGACTCCTCTCAAAAATAATTCTTGGTGGGAAATGTTATACCGGGTGTTTTCCATTGAATAATAAGTTTTGGATTAAAATATACTAACTTATATGAGAATATAATATTTAAAAATTATTCACTTTTACTCAGAAGAGTTACCTACCTGCTACAGAAGAATAAATAACTCAAACTGACACTATGTAGATACTTAGAAAATAAAGCTTTTAAATATAATATATTTAAAAAGCTTACAAAATAAAAATATTTTACATGTTTTATTCTATTTTTGTTATATTAGTAATGAGAAAGTTATAAAAAAATAATATTGCGTTATCCGTACTTAATTTTTCTTACATATTTTGACAAATTAAATTTACAGGCATTTATTGCCGTCAGAAAGATCTTTGACAAAAAAAAAGAATAAGACGGGTTTCATTTGGAGATCGAGATTTGTTACGTATATATTATGACATTATATACGTATATATTATCACAAGATCGTGTGTATAAGATGGATGTTCTTGCCAAAGGAAAACTTGAGAGACACAACATTTAAGTTATATCACAAAAATATACTAAAACCTAAAATTATCATAGGTACTAAAAAAGCTAAAAATCCTGATTTTCACATGGTGTGTATCGGTTATCGCAACGCATTATATTCCTGCTTCTCCAAGAATCGTCCGCGTGATACCAGCACCTCGTGTTCCCGCTTCTCTAAAAAACACCCTGCGGCACAGCACCTCGTGGAGATTTGCAATTATATATTATGATTAACGCAAACATTATCAGAACGAGAAATGATCAGAATTATCTGAAACAAAAAATTTATAAAATATACACATAAAAATAATTATTAATCAACCTTACCTTATTGCACCCTTACGAATGCACCAACTTGATGTTTTTTCTGAAATAAGACCGCAAGTCGCAGAGCAATTTATACTAGGTATGTTCCTTGGTGATTCTATACATACGATCTATACATATACACTAATGCTATAATTATTTACCGATAAAATTTACTGGTTTATATTAAACTATGTAGGTTCGTTCCAACAACTATTGAACTAGTTCAGAACTGCTGATACCGTCATACGTAAGATATTTGATATTTTTATAATAATTTGGCAGCAGCGCCGGAAGTCACTACAATCTTTATGTATGACGAATATATGAGGAAACAGATAAGAAGTGGAAGTCACTTTGTATCTTCTACATGCCATATATGGAGGTTGTAAAAAAAAAGATATATATTTCCCCTCATTTGATTGCCCTTTTAAATAAGCTCCCGTAAAGACCCATTACAACTTTTATAAAAAAATACCTTTTGGTTGACACGGAAGTTAGGTCGTCCTATTAATATAATGGAAGTGACAACTTAACAGGTATCAATATATATATATATATATATATATATATATATATATATATATATATATATATATATATATATATATATATATATATATATATATCCACACTATTTCAATATCGGGGTATAACATAAGATTTGCTTCGTTTAGTAAGTATACAAAAAGCAACCTATTCCAAGGTATAAGATCGATTCCCAACACTAAATCGACAGTAATAAGATCGATTCAAAAAATCTAATTATTTTCGCAAAAAAGATCGATCTTCTAAAATATCGATTCAAGATCGTCAACCCTACTTTAGAATAGTATAGGTACATGTAATTTTGAGCGAGTGACGAAAGTAAGGAGTACGGATGGTGATGCATAAACGTTATGCTCATTGATTGCGTAAAAGCTTTGATTATAAATATATACCCTCGATAATTCATGGTTCATGGACATTACGTTTATTATGCTTGCCTTCGAATAGGGGGTAGCTCTGCCAGCCAGCCACTGCCAGCTCTGATCTACATTATTTCGATGCTCCCGCGGTTTCTTAGAGGACAATCACCCCCGATAGTGTCAATAAATAGGCGAGTTAATAACAGTCGTATATTGGACTTCCCTTAATCCAAATCTTGAACAAAAGCAGACTAATACTAGAAATTAGAAATGAAAATATATGCGGTCACCGCGTCTTCCATAGTCAGCATCGTTTTCCGTTCCGGGCGCCGGGAGTGGACGTATAACCCAAACATCGCTGAAATCGGGACCGCATTTGATTTGCCGATAACACGATATAAAAGACAATACATATGAACAAATACCTAGGTAAACCAGTTATTTGTTATTTTTCAACACATCAAAGTGGCCATAAGTGTCGTATACCTAATCCTTTTACATTTGTTTTGTTAGCTAAGTACTCATTTGCCCATTGTTATATTGATCACAAATTTCTTCTAATAATGTCATCTACATGTTAGAAAAAGAAAACGTCAAAAACGTGGATGTCGTAAATATTTACCATTTTTTGTTTAATTTGCTCCAATTCTGAAACCGAACAAAAAATTGGTATAAAATGTAAGATGAAGGACATTTTAAAAATATTAGAAATAACTAGGTATTTATGTTTATGTAACCAGTTAGGAAATGAGTGATTTTGTGTAACGAGTGAAAATTGGCGGGATGAAACATGTGTCTCATACATGATTTTTTCTGGTTTTGAAATAGGACTGAGAATAAATAAACAGAAACAAACGAAAAAAATATTAACTTTCTAAATTTGTGTATTGCCTACAGCAATATCTATCACAAGTTGTTCCCAACGATATACCTAGCAACAAATTGTTGCTATTGTTACTTTACGTAAGTAGTTACATACAGTAAAAAATTATAGGTACTTAGACTTGGGTACTAAATGAAGTCTGTTTCGTCTATCATCTGCTGCGATTACGAAATACAAGCGATATAGGTACTTTTTTATTATTCGAAATAGGTAGTTACAAATTAAGTATCTAGGTAGGTATATCCCGATCAAATAAATTAATAAAATATAAAGATTGGAGGAATATTTTTTATTTGAAGTTTTCTGTATTGAAACATGTAAACTACATCAATTTGTTTGACGCAGAGAAAGTTTGATATGATAGTAGAATGGAACAGAATATCAGCAAATTAAATAGCAAAGGTAAATATAAGACAAAGCGGACACCCCGGTGTGTGGAATACACTCTAAAATAGTGGAAAGTATCTTGATATATTCCCTTTTATTTATTAGAATTTTTATGAGAAAATATACTTGCGAGATTAGTTTGAAATATTTTCTGAGTTTTTTAATTCATTCCAATTTTGTCACATGTATCGCCTGAAAGACATCTATAGGGTGGTGGCGCACGCATATAGGTGTAATTTCGCCCGTTGTATTAACGGATATTTTTTGTTATTGTCTCAGTGGCAGTGTGGCAGGTGTTCGATGAGTTATTGTGTCCTTGACCGTATTAGGTAGGTGTTTACAACCCCATCGAACGTGCACAAGTGTAAAAGGCGTGCCCGAGTGTTTTTATAATATTTGTGTCTAGTGTTTGTAAAATCATTGGTTATAGTTAATATTTTATAGTGTTATTATAGTATTATAGTATTTATAGAATATAGCGTATAGTATTTATTGGTTATAGTAGTTTTATACAGAGTAGTGCAATGGAAGAACTAGGCACATTAAGGAGTAAAAAGCAAAGCCCCAAAGAAATAGTTATGAGCCGCCGGGGCGCTCTTACCTCCCCGTGGTCCTTGCTGGGAATGCTGGGCGATAGCAATTTAATTTATGTCTTTTATTTTAAATTGTTATTGGCTAAATTGAGCACTAAGTTGTACACGCAGCATGCAATTTTTTTTCATACTCATACATGCATATATGAGTATGACATAATAAGATATCTTTTGAAGTCACTTCCCCTTGGTTGAGTATGATGATACGCCACTGAGCAGTAGAGCCAGTAAATCGCCGGCTTGTTCATGCAGGTGTCTTCTAAGTGAGCGAGAAGGGAAATGGGATTTATATGAGTTGAAGAGGGATAGCGACCGATATAGTAAGCCGCGGACTGGAGATTATAATTCTATTCACAAGAAATTGTAGCGGTATGCGGTATAATATCCTTTTGTATTGCATAGTGATGTGATTTACCGCTTCTGTAGTAATTGGTAGATACGGGTTTTCTTTGTAAAATGCCGCACAATTTTTTGCTGTAGTTTGTATATTAAACGAAAACACTATAGTAGGTGCAATTCAAAAAACAACTATTATACCCAAACAACGGATGATATTTTGATATTCACCATATCCAATAATCATACATTATTAAGAAATATAAATTATTAACAATAAAAAAAATTATCTCTTCTATTATCTATTCTATTAAACTCTTTTAGTCAACGGCAACCAACCGTTGCGTTGGTTAGATACTATTTTTTAAGTTAAACTCATTATCTCTGAAATATTTTCAGTTATTAGTAGTACCAGCTACTAGTTATTAGTAGTACCAGCAGACATGTTCTTCAATAGATTTCCTGACCACCCTCATGCCATATTAAGAATGGGAACAACAGGGTCAAAATACAAGGATTGTGCAGCTCTAATGTCATACGGTTACATTCTGGAGCTCTTAGGAATGACAGAGGTCAATGACTTTCTCAAATGGATCTTTGTTTCAAAGATTGGAGATGAAATATCGAGGATGATGAAAGCTGGAGAAGAACTAATGGAAGAATTTTCATACTTCCCGTATCAGGTAGACTTTTCGTTAGTTCAAAAATCAAATTACTCAGCCGCTGCCAATCCTCTCCTTTTTGAACTGATTCATCTAACAGGAGCGATGATGCGATCTACTAGATCGATGAATGCCCGACATATCTGTGAATATCAAGCGATGAACATTCTGTTGAATGCGGCATGTTTGGCGTATGTTTACACCCATAACTTCACGATGGATAGTGTTTTCGTAGAATCACATAGCTAAAAAAAAATAGTGTTTAGATACATAGGTACCTACTAATTATATATTTTCATTCAATTCAGTTTTATTATAAAACATAGATACCCTATTTGAGAAGTTGGCTGATGACCCACACACATTTTTTAATTATTTTCGCATGAGAAAAAAATACATTTGATTACATATTGGATAATATAATTAATAAAATCAAGAAACAAGATAGTCGATTTAGAATGTGCATACCACCTAAAGAAATGTTAGCAGTTACAATAAGGTAAGTTTGTTACCATAATGTTTTATACAATCATAAAAAATCATTTTATTTTAAGTTATACATATTATTAATTCGCAATACAGATTTGTACAAAAAAAAACTTAAAATTATTCTCCCATCAAAAAATTAAATTGACACATTAGTATACCTAAACAGTAAAATAAATGAAAAAAAATTATTCCAGAGTGTCATATGTTACCGTATCATTACACAGTTGTTGATACTTGTTTACCACTGTATAATTTGTTAAAATTCTTTGAGAAGGTTGTTCTTGTTGTTGGTGTTCTATGTGATTGGAAGGAGAAGGCGACTGATAATCAAAACCTTGGAGCGAACTTTGGTATGAGTCTGAGGTCTGAGTGGCTCATCGCAGGGGAAGGCACCGGAACATAAACTACACTGCTGTTGGGATGGATTGACATGCTGCTGTTGAAGTCGTTGATTTGGAACACGTCGTTGTTTAATTTTTATATATTTTTTTGTTCTTAAAGATCTCAAAAATGAATCTCTTTTATTAGCCCATTTAGCCATAATAATCTCAATGATAAACAATCGTCGACGACATGAGGGGAGTGACTGCTTCTGACCAACATGTCGTTGCTTGTCACGACACGATACCGATCTATCGGCGAGTGTGAAAGCATTCCATTTAATTACATGAGATTACGCATCCACCGATATCGTTGTCGTGTCGGCGTCGTGTCGGTAGATGTGAAAACGCCCAATGCTGTACTAGCAGTATTTGCAGCTATGCCTGTTTTCATCATTAAGCCGGCATAGGACGGCTTAGGACTTTTGGTATGTTGTTCAGTAGGTACACTAAATAGAATATTTCTACCATTTTTCAGATCTGCATAGTTTTTTTTAAGCTCAAACCCTTGACCTAGCATCGAGAATCTAGGGTCTAGGGCACCAAATTCAATCTTGGGGTATGAACTGGAAGGTATAAAATTTTCAGAATACGGGTATTATGCAGAATTGTATGCCGAATCTGATTCCAGAGGGCGCGATATCCGCCCGAATTGCGAAATAGGAAAAAAAATAACATTTTATGAAAAAAAGTGGAATTTAAATATTGGGAATTTTGTCGTTTACACTGCATTTACGAGCTTATTTATATAGACTTTTTAACAAACCTTATATCAATCGAAAGCTTAATGTTTGTAGTTTCGTATAAGATTAACAGAAACACGTTATTTTTATTAGGAACTGCCCTATAAATTTTTTTAACAATAAGCGATCGGAAACCGCAGCATAAATTTCTGCATCGAGGTAGGTAGGTACTTTTGTTATTATTGCAGATAGATGTGTAGTTAATCGAGACGAAATACGGATAATAGACCAAGGAACATTTTTTATTAAGCTTTTTTTTTGATTAGCCTAATAGTTTAGGAGATATGATTTTTTTATGACGCGCATTTAGTTTTGGTCTGCCGCGCGCTTGGTCTTGCTGTTGTAGCTGTGCTTTTTACACGTGATATAGCCATTATAATACAAATATTTATTTATTTATTATATGCGTATTGTCTTTTATATGTATAGTTCTTTTTTTCTTCAATGTATATATATAGATATATATATATATATATATATATATATATATATATATATATATATATATATATATATATATATATATATATATATACATATATATATATATATATATATATATATATATATATATATATATATATATATATATATATATATATATAAACATTTAGCTAACATCTTTCGTATGATATTTGGTAAAGGTCATAAATAATGCTAGTACAGTGTAAATGAGAGTTCTGGATCAGACCCCCCCCCACCACTTTTCTCCCACCACCAATCCCACCCACTCCTTACCCCCACCAATCCCACTTTCTATTGGTCACCCCACCACTGAATCCAGCATCCTATTGGTTACCCCACTTACACATCACCCACTCCTTTCTGTTTTCAACAAATCAAGGTAAGGAGAGTTCTAGATCACCTTCCCATACCATAATTTCCCGCCCGCTATTCCAACTTTTGAGGCTTCTGAATATTTCAACCACAGTCAAACAAGAGTAATGGCTTACAATACTAGTGCGTTTAATTTACCGGAACTTCAAGTTGATTTTTCAAATAGTATTCCACCAACTTTTCAGAATAAAAATGAGTGCGTAGTAATAGGTGAACGGAGATAAATACCAGCTGAACAAATCGAAATGTAAATTCGTATCTGTTGGATTAGCGTATGATTTCCAGTACGAACCATGCATAAAATTAAGTGGAACTAAATGTGATACTGTAGTATTTAACCAAGATGAGTGGAAGTGTTTCCTCACATACCAAGGGGTTATAACGAACTACTTTTATATTAACGATGTTATGCAACCGATGTATGTAGGAAACTTTCGTATAGAGTTTGAGATGGGATCACATTCCCGATTTATAAAAATATTTAAAAATAATTCCTATGTATGTCTGGGATATGAAACAATATCTAGATATGCTAGAAAGATTGCAATTTAAAAACTATTTCAGTGTTGTACAAAAAGGGGTGCAATGTCAATCAGGAGATGTGCTTGAAAATGCACTAAACATAGTTAACAAAAATCGTAATAGTGAAAATGTGGTAATGATTATGGAATTAATTTATACTCATCCTGAAGTGTTTACGAGTGAGTGTTGTAGTAAAACGAGAAATGAAAACAGTTACTTTTAATGAAGGGTGCAATATAACTCACCATCTTATCGTTTGGAGGTTCGCATACAATTCGTCTAGGAAGAAATACTGGGAAATTGTAGCTATCGACCGAATGCGCTTTAAAAGACGTATCGATTTGCAGTAATTATTAACCCTGTATTAGATGTAAAGCATAGAAATGATGTATATGAGAAAATGTATAATAAAAATAAATAACTAAATCATATGTAAATGTTGTTTTATTTAAAAAATACATAATAACAGTTAAACAAGTTCATTTTTATTAATCCATGAATTATGTTTATTACCAAGTCCTAGCCATTTAACAAACAGTTTATTTCCTTTGTATCTTAATACTTTTTCAACAAGATAAATATCGGGGTGCTTTACTAACTGAAGTTCCTCTTCATAGAATCCTCCCTTGATTTCATTCCTCCCCATTTTCTTGATCTTTCAAAAAATATATAATGGGATTACCTTGTTTTACTTTTACAACTGTAAAGATTTCATTTGACCAGTTCGGAGTGTAACCTTTTGTAAAGGCTTCACGGTATTTACTTACGCGGACGGCATCATCCACTCTAAATTTTGGATTTTTAGGATCAATCGTTTTAAGGTGACTATATACGGTTTGTAAAAGATATTTTTCATTTTTCTTCTTAACATCAGTAGGCTTCATTCCAGTTGTTTTGTGCACGGTGTTATTATATTTCTCAACTATATCAGGTAAAACAGATATCCATTTATAATTTCCTTGCAAACTAAATTGTTTCCACATTCTATTTTTCAAAGTTCTGTTGACTCTTTCAACAACACTCGCCTTAAGATTGGAATATGTGCTGTAATGATTGAGTTTCAATTTTTCCATCAACCCCTTAAATTCAGTGTTATAAAATTCTTTCCCCATATCAGTTTGAATGTTTTTTGGTAAAGTTCTCATTTGAGATAAAACTTTCCTCATAGCATCAGTTACATTTTTAGCGGACTTAGATTTGACAGGCTCACACCAAACAAACTTCGAAAACGCATTTATAGTTACCAAAATGTACTTGTACCCGCGATTGACTTTTGCGTATGGAATCATTTCGACTAAGTCTGCTTCAAGCAGATCATTCAATCCTTTAACGATCACCCGTATTCTTTTAAAGCGTTTTCTTGCCGGTTTATGTAATTCATTTACTACATCCTCCTTGAGGTTAACCATCTTTAGCTATAGGACACTGAAGAACAATTTCAACATATAATGATGCGTTGACAAGTGTTGAAGGATCTATTAGAAAAGATAATACATCTCCTTTGTTTATATCCTTTCCTGTCAGCATGTCTGGCGTAAGAGTATCTGCGTAAGAGATTGTCTAGTAAGTAGTACAAATTACCCTTAAGTGGATTAAAATGTCCACATATAGTTAAAACACATTTGCTATGATGTAAAGACGGCTCACAGATGTAAAACGGTGATGAATTTGGAGCAGAAGTTAGCAGAGATGGTGGGGTAGTAACTGATATAGAATATGGAGCTGTTTTAGATGCTAGCATATGTCTACCAAATGTATCAATAGGCATGGTTGCTACTCCACAATAATCACTCAACTGACCACACACATCATCATACCAGTAATTTATTGTATAATTTTACCTTCCCTGAGCTCTTCTAAAATTGAGATTATCTCGTTGTTATGTCCTGTATTCCCAGCAGATTGCGAAGCTACTAGCAGCTTTAGTCTATCTACAAGCTCGTTATAATCATCAAAATATTGATATTCTTTAAGTTTATTATTTAAATCCAACATGTGAAGTTTTAAACCTTTACCACTCGTATAAGCTTTACTTCGCGTTTTATTAGTCTGGAATTTGAAAGTGAACCAGATCTCGATCTGGAAATTGTGGGAACTATCTTTGCAGGTATTGCTGAGGTGGGTTTTTGTACAGTAGTTTTGTTAAGAAGCTTACTTTGTGACATCGAATGTAATGTTGTAATGCGTGGTTTAATTATATCGATAAATTTTGACGCGCGCGATGTTGATAGACCCCTGTCCGGACTATAATCCAAGTATTGAGCGTTGGTTCTCTTAATTATATCGATATACTCATCAATATCTGTTGATCTATAACCTGCTGGATGCTTCTTAAATAGTAATTCATAGAGTCCAGGCGTTCCTTTATATTTTAAATTTTTAATAACAATGTCAGGCCCCTCAAAGTCGACTGAAGAGTCACCAATCGCATATTTCTTTGAGTACGGGTCAAAATATATTCCAAAAGTATCGTCGAATTCATTTTTAGAATCTGCAAGTTTTTCCTCGATGTACGCTCTAGGTAGAGGAGCATTAAATTGTTGTAAGTACAGATCATGCTCTGTAGTCGCAGTAGAATCTGCTATTTGTAACGGGAAGGTTTCATCGAAGAAGCTCTCACTAAACTCAGGATTTATTGTCGTTGGATCGTGCTGAAATGTTTCATCTTCCAGTTCGATTGGTGTCATATGGTAATATTCAGGGGGCGGTTGTCCTCGAAAAGGTAAACTGTTGCGGGTTTCTTCTTTCACATCTTTTTTAATATCGCCTTGTGGAAATACTTTTTCGGACTTGGCGAGTGTTGTTACTAATTCTTTCAAAAGTTGAGTTATGGGCATATAGTTTTTTTCTAATTGAGCCTGTGATTTAACTATGTCACTCTTTAGAGCTTGGTACTTTTGTTTTAACGCTTTTCTGGAAGCTAAAAGCTGTTTTTTTAACCGATGCGTCATTATGACGATTACTGTAGCACTAATGCTTATCAAACTTATTTTCCTTTTATATATTGATGAATGTATCAAACCCCTTTCGATATCTCCCGGACTGTATAGGGCAGTCTTTATCTATTACTACGAAGCCATATTTATCTTTCCAACATGACGCACAGAGATCCTTAAAATCCTGAAATGACATGTCAACATTCACGTTATCATCATATATATGCTTTAGATTTGTTATATCCTGCTGAAATATTACAATAAGGTTTGCATTATCTCGTATTAACTGTTTGGGAATGGAGGAATAGGTTTGACATAGATAAAAACAATCTGTATTTTTATGATGACCAAAACAGAAGTAGCTTTTTATTATACTCTGCTCACATAATACAACATCATCGAATATTATTACTGAATTATTTCGAATCTGATCTGGATGTATGACATCTTCCCCATCTTTAAACTCATAATATCCAATATCCTGCAGGGGGTGTAATAGTGTTCGCAGGTAATCATACTTGGGTTGGTATAATGATTTTGAATACAGATAAATATTTTCAAAACGTAAGCCATTGGGGTGCTCTAATATACTCAACATTACATTAGTTTTCCCAGATCCTGACACACCCACAATTAAACCCCGTTTTGACTGACCACCGAACAAAACTCCGTGTTTTTGGAAAACGGGTTCACAACTAATGTTATCATAGTTATTGATAGGTAAGGAGGCGAATTGCATTTCAAACTTCATTTGGGTTAACCGTAAGAAACTGTGGAATTCTCTAAGGATGTGGGTATATATAGGTCATTCCCAATGCATACAGACTTATTCACTCAACAAAAGCGAAGAGTATAAAATGGTGGAGCGGAAACATATCTCAGTAAGTAATCGTAAAAAGCCCATCAAGAGAGGTCGTGGGTTAGTCAACACCTTGATTAATAAACTGCCTTTCGAATTGCATTTACCGGGGGGATATAGATACTGTGGTCCAGGTACTAAATTAGATAAGAGGCTAGCTGGGGTGACCCGGGAATAAACCCTCTAGACGAGGCATGCAAACAACACGACATAGCATATTCTAAATTCGAAAATACGAGTACAAGAAATATTGCGGACAGAGAACTAGCGACGGCAGCTTCTAATCGCCTGAAAGCATCAGACGCAAAGTTGGGGGAAAAAATTGCGGCATTTGGAGTATCAAATATAATGAAAATGAAGAGTAAATTAGGCATGGGAGGACTTGGACGGAGGCTGGGATACCCGGTGCGGGATATAATCGAAATACCAGTGGTTGGTTTGACCTAACCATGTTCGAAGATTGGTTCGTACAGATTTTATTACCATTTTTCAAAAAAACTAAATGGTCCAAAGGCAATGATTGGTGACAATTTATCTAGTCATCTGTCGCAAAATGTGATTAAACTATGTATGGAAAATAACATTAAATTCATACTACTGCCACCAAACTCAACACATTTATGTCAGCCCCTAGATGTAGCCTTTTTTAGGCCACTTAAAATTAAATGGAGGCAAGTATTGGACAATTGGAAACGTTCTAATCGAGGTGTTCTGCCTAAAAGCCTGAAGGTGTTAACCGAGGTGTTCTGCCTGAATTTCCCCGTTTACTAAAGGAAACCATTGACGAAATTGGCCTGAAAATTGAAGCCAATATCATAGGAGGATTTAAGAAGAGCGGAATTATACCCCTAGATGCAGACAAAATTTTGGCCCTTATTCCAGAAAAAGCAGTCCTCAACGAACATCAAAACGATGCCGATGCATCATGGACAAGTGCTTTTACGAACCAATTAAAACAATCTCGATTTGGTGCAGGTAACTCTGGTGCTACAAGAGAAAACTTGGAAGGCAATAGTTCAAGGCCCACCAGAGGAAAACGTATGAATGTACAACCCGGAAAGGGTGTCATCATTAAAGATACATCTGAAGCGACAGAGCTGGAAGAAGTGGAATCTGAGGTAGACAGTCCTGCAAGCAACAACGAGAGCTCTGAAGAAGAGGAAGTTGGTCAAATAGAAGAAACTCAGATTTTCGTCTTAGTTTCCTTTGCAACAAATAAACGTGATAGAATGTTTGTAGGAAGAGTAGAAAACATTCTTGCTTCAAACAAGTTTCAAATTAACTTTCTGCGAAAAAAGAGCAGTTGTAAGCAGAATTATTTTGTATTCCCCGATGTTCCCGATGTGCAGGATATTGACAAAGATCAAGTTGTCAAATAGGTGTTTGGGAGCGGCATTCGACGTGGCAGATATATTTTTAAGCAAATAACTTTTGACAATGTTGAATAATCCTTATTTATTTGAGTTAAAGTTTGTTTATATTTAGTATTCCATGTAATATTTTCATTTTGAACAGTTCTCTTTCTGAAAAAAAATTACAACAAAAATTTGTGATCGGATATAGACTAACATCGACTTATATCCAATTTCAATGCAAAAAGGTAGGCGATTGGATTTACCCCACAATATGGGGCAAGTCCGATCAGAATTAAACCAAAAAAATATACTATGCTTTGAAACTTTTGAAATATGTTTGTGTGTCATTGGGTAAACAAATGTTGGGAGATTATATACACTGCGCAACTTATTTAACGCACAACCAAAAAGTTAACTCAAATTTGACGTTATGTATTTTCGACAATTTTTGTTCGTTTTGGTTTTTGGATTTTTTTTCAAATTGTAGGTTTTTCTCTTAGGAATATCACTGTCTTAGTTGTTTTGGTAAAACGAATGATTTTGATATTATACCAGGTGCTATAAAAATGCTATGTTTTTATAGCACCACCATTTACGAAGTTTGCATCACCATTTACGAAGAATCTCATAATCAGGACTGGAGTGATCCAGTTATGTACTTTACCTAGATCTGCAGATGAATGGGAGTGTAAAGTGGAACACGATAATCTACCAATAGTGACTAACGGAAAGAGTAATCGGTTATCTAACGATTGGTCCTTCAAGATTACATGGGGTCCATTATGTATCATCTCTACAGAAGACCCTACTGTAGAAACTTGCAAGGAGTTACCATCCAACATCAAAGTGAGTACAGTGGATATGAAAGCACAGTTAGGACATATTAGTATAAGTGCTATAAAAACCGAAATTTCAAAACGTCCTGTGGGCTATACAAGGTATTGCAAGTTATTGCAATCCATCCATGGCACCATTTCAGGGTAGAAATCTTGTTGATATTAATAAGTTGGCAAGCTTCATCAGCCGTAACTTTTCAGTTATATCTTTTGAGGACTTACAGCATTTAAAAATTAACCATGATATAATACTGCATTACGTTCGGTTCTTGTATCAATCGGCGGACAGCAACAAATAACGAAATTTAATCTTAAAAGTTTTTAAAAGAAACACTGGTGACAACGGTCCTTGCTGGAAAAAAAACACTGTACTTCCTGCAAAGACAGTTCCGATTAGAGAACCCAATAAGTTATATAGATATTTGGGTGATTTAATAAATATAAAACAATTGACCGAAACCGACCTGTTGGAATCCCCTTATGCAGAAGATAGCATATTGGCGATGCCATGTAAACAGTTGGGGATCAAAAATAGTTTGAAGAATAAAGAAAAGATTTCTGCAAATTTCAGTGCAAATGCAATTTTGAAAAATTTTGGGAAAATTCACAACATGTAGTTTGCAACATGTTTGCTCGAGGGGAACGACGAAATGGTTTTTCTGCCTGAATCCACAAGTAGATCCATTATCGATGACAACGACCGCAAGCATAGATCGTTTGCTGCATGGCATGAATCGGACCAAGAATCATCCACTTTGTCATTTTCTTCACTTGATAATGATATAAGGGTAGTAGCTGAATCATAAAAAATGAAAACGATTCATAGACGTGACATCGATAAGAAAAAAATTAGTTCCTTTGAGGAAATAGCCGAAATAATTTCCCATGTGGAAAAGATAAATGAGGCTGACCAGAGTTGGGAAATTCTACCCAAAGGTTCTATTAATATGAACGATAATAACTGGAAGAAGCCTGGCTTTGACATGTGTATTATTGAGGAAGGGGAGTTCTTTTGGTCCGCTGAAGAATTTAGAGCCATTTGCTTAATCGGAAACTGACTAAGGGCAATTATGCGTTCGAAATACACCAGAAATTTAAAGCTGTGAACACTACATGTCGTACTTTGTACTTTAAGCATAATAGATATTCTAAAATATCAGATACCATAATAATATACGCATAGTGCTACTTTAGTGGCAAAACCTTCATTCTTGACTTGACAAAAGTTTATAGGTCCTAAGCGACCTTAGAATACAGTGCACCTCCAAAGTTTGGAGAAAGAACCTACCGAAGGCGGGAATCGAGGTGACTTATGCCACTAAGTATTGTGACGTGCCAAATTAATATTCTTACGTTGCAAAATTAATGTTGTTTAATTAGTTTCAATGCATTTATATAAATAAACAAAAATAATTGCAAACCTCTTTATAATTCCCAAAAATCTAGTATCCGGACTCACAGTCCGCCGCCATCCGACTCTAGGTCCCTAGCATCATGGATATCAATAATCTTTCCCGTTATTTTACCTGTTTTTATATCTACAGGCATGTGATGTTAGCTCGAGATACGTTAATAAGAACAGGAGTAGATTTGGTATGTTTTCGGGAATGCCGGTATGTTCCGAGATCCCGAGTTCTTAGTAAATAGTTATTTAACGAGTATATATCATGTAACAGACCGCCAGGGCAGAGTGGCTATTCTATCTAGATATACCCAAAGTCTCAGTCCAGAGATTTCAGGGATTTATGTGTTTGGAACATTTGACACCTATATGTTTGGAATGTCACAGTGAATAGTTTTATCTAGTTTTATGATTCTTCATATTAACTTCATATTCTGTTCATATTGAAAGAAATTGTGGATATTTTGAATTATTTTAAAAATGATGAAATGGCTCAACTAATTGTGGAAATGCATTCATCGAATCCATCAAATCAAACTATGCCAGAGATAGAGATGCGCTTCCCACAAATCCCACAGAAATACGGGCCTTTTTTGGCTTATTATACTTGGCTGGCATTACAGGCAAAACAAAACAAATACTGGAGATTTGTAGGACAGAAATGGTTATGGCGTGGAAATGCTACATCTTGGAATGTCTTTGCAACGATTTCGATTTTTGCTACGATGCCTCAGATTTGACGACAAAAATACACATGAAGAGAGGAAAAAGACTGACAAACTCGCTCCAATCCGCAATCAATTTGATATGTTCGTTGCCAATTGTCAAAATGGATATCATGTGTCTGAATATGTAACGATAGATGAAATATTGCCTGCTTTTAGAGGGAGATGTAGCTTTAGACAGTACATTCCCTCAAAGCCAAATAAGTACCGTAAAGTGGGGCTATTCCAATCTCATGGGGTAAATCCGGTCAAGCGTGCATGTTTGAATTCGACAGGCCCTCCCATCTAGTGACAAGCAGTTGAGTTACGAATAAAAATGGATTCGTAAATTACAGTTTTAGTAGTAAGTAAGAAATATACTCGTACGCTTGGGATTACCGGCCGATGCATGAAATCTTGCTTGTCATTGTCATGACAGTTCAGAGCGGGTTTGCACGAAAATAAACGTTGGTACACGAGTTCCAAGTGGACTATAGAAATAAATGCCAATAGATTTCCATAAATTTGTGTTGTGCTTCGGTTTAACCTCAAATGTCAGTGGAGTGTGCCTTTTTGGTATAAGAAAATAAATAAAAACTGTAAGTATGTCAAATGGTGGGGAAAATCCAATCGTAACAAAAAAAATTCTTTCTGTTAGGCATGCAAACTAGGTATTTGTAAAATGGTGAGGAATTACAAGAAAAAAGTAGGTCCAGGTGGGTACAAAAATTACGACCCCAAGTATTTCAAAAGGGCTCTTTTGGCAGTAAACAACGGCTCATTATCTATTAGGAAAGCTTCAGAAAGTTTTGGGGTTCCTTTTACAACCTTACAAAATGCGTTGAAAAATCGCTACCAAACAAACATTAGTGGTATGCCAACAGCACTAAGTGAGGCAGAAGAAAAACAACTAATTGAAGGACTCTTTGAATGTGCGAAATGGGGATCTCCCTTACAGTCGACGGATGTAAGGAATATTGTACAAGTTTATTTAAATCGTGTTGGTACGGTGGAGAAAAGATTCCGTGAGAATCGTCCAGGTTTGGAATGGGTGAGAAACTTTTTACGAAGGAATAATGAGTTGACAATGAGACTCAGTGAGAATATAAAAAGATCAAGGGCAAACGTTTCTCGCGAAATAATCAGAGAGTATTTTGAAAACCTAAGAGAATCTTTAGAAGGCATTCCTCCATCAAATATTGTGAATTATGATGAGACTAATTTCACAGATGACCCGGGACAAAATAAGGTCATTGTAAAAAGGGGTGTTGTGTTGGTCATTGTAAAAACACGCGGAACGCATAAAAGACACATCCAAGGCTAGTATAAGTGTAATGATTGCCGTCTCTGGAGATGGGAAATTATTACCCCCTTATACGGTATACACAGGCTAAACACATCTATCCCACTTGGACGGAGGCTGGGATACCCGGTGCGGGATATAATCGAAATACCAGTGGTTGGTTTGACCTAACCATGTTCGAAGATTGGTTCGTACAGATTTTATTACCATTTTTCAAAAAAACTAAATGGTCCAAAGGCAATGATTGGTGACAATTTATCTAGTCATCTGTCGCAAAATGTGATTAAACTATGTATGGAAAATAACATTAAATTCATACTACTGCCACCAAACTCAACACATTTATGTCAGCCCCTAGATGTAGCCTTTTTTAGGCCACTTAAAATTAAATGGAGGCAAGTATTGGACAATTGGAAACGTTCTAATCGAGGTGTTCTGCCTAAAAGCCTGAAGGTGTTAACCGAGGTGTTCTGCCTGAATTTCCCCGTTTACTAAAGGAAACCATTGACGAAATTGGCCTGAAAATTGAAGCCAATATCATAGGAGGATTTAAGAAGAGCGGAATTATACCCCTAGATGCAGACAAAATTTTGGCCCTTATTCCAGAAAAAGCAGTCCTCAACGAACATCAAAACGATGCCGATGCATCATGGACAAGTGCTTTTACGAACCAATTAAAACAATCTCGATTTGGTGCAGGTAACTCTGGTGCTACAAGAGAAAACTTGGAAGGCAATAGTTCAAGGCCCACCAGAGGAAAACGTATGAATGTACAACCCGGAAAGGGTGTCATCATTAAAGATACATCTGAAGCGACAGAGCTGGAAGAAGTGGAATCTGAGGTAGACAGTCCTGCAAGCAACAACGAGAGCTCTGAAGAAGAGGAAGTTGGTCAAATAGAAGAAACTCAGATGGAAATACAAGTAGGGGATTTCGTCTTAGTTTCCTTTGCAACAAATAAACGTGATAGAATGTTTGTAGGAAGAGTAGAAAACATTCTTGCTTCAAACAAGTTTCAAATTAACTTTCTGCGAAAAAAGAGCAGTTGTAAGCAGAATTATTTTGTATTCCCCGATGTTCCCGATGTGCAGGATATTGACAAAGATCAAGTTGTCAAATAGGTGTTTGGGAGCGGCATTCGACGTGGCAGATATATTTTTAAGCAAATAACTTTTGACAATGTTGAATAATCCTTATTTATTTGAGTTAAAGTTTGTTTATATTTAGTATTCCATGTAATATTTTCATTTTGAACAGTTCTCTTTCTGAAAAAAAATTACAACAAAAATTTGTGATCGGATATAGACTAACATCGACTTATATCCAATTTCAATGCAAAAAGGTAGGCGATTGGATTTACCCCACAATATGGGGCAAGTCCGATCAGAATTAAACCAAAAAAATATACTATGCTTTGAAACTTTTGAAATATGTTTGTGTGTCATTGGGTAAACAAATGTTGGGAGATTATATACACTGCGCAACTTATTTAACGCACAACCAAAAAGTTAACTCAAATTTGACGTTATGTATTTTCGACAATTTTTGTTCGTTTTGGTCGATTTTTTTTCAAATTGTAGGTTTTTCTCTTAGGAATATCACTGTCTTAGTTGTTTTGGTAAAACGAATGATTTTGATATTATACCAGGTGCTATAAAAATGCTATGTTTTTATAGCACCACCATTTACGAAGTTTGCATCACCATTTACGAAGAATCTCATAATCAGGACTGGAGTGATCCAGTTATGTACTTTACCTAGATCTGCAGATGAATGGGAGTGTAAAGTGGAACACGATAATCTACCAATAGTGACTAACGGAAAGAGTAATCGGTTATCTAACGATTGGTCCTTCAAGATTACATGGGGTCCATTATGTATCATCTCTACAGAAGACCCTACTGTAGAAACTTGCAAGGAGTTACCATCCAACATCAAAGTGAGTACAGTGGATATGAAAGCACAGTTAGGACATATTAGTATAAGTGCTATAAAAACCGAAATTTCAAAACGTCCTGTGGGCTATACAAGGTATTGCAAGTTATTGCAATTATAGCCAATTTAAAGCCTCATGTTTTTTCTACATTTTCTTTTTTTATTCATTTGTTTATCTCTGTTACTTCATGAAATACACCGTTTTGAATAAAAGCATATGGTGTTGCTTTTATTCACATGAAATGCATTTATCGGACAACTCAAACAGCTAGCAAGCTATGGAAATCGAAGATTACACGTCATAAACTGACAACTGTGTCATTAGTTTTTTGTTGACAGTCCAGCAATAATTAGTGAATAATGGAACGCCAAACCAGAAATTTAACTCGTGATGAATGTGTTGAGGCAGCTACATTATCACATGGTGAAGGGTGGAGTTACAACCGCATAGCTGGAAGGTTGGGAGTGTTTCACACAACTATAGCGAGAGCAATTCAAAGGTACGCGGAAACAGGAGAACATTCCAGATGGGTCGGTCAAGGTAGATCTCGTGTTACCTCTGCTATCCAGGATCGCTTTTTAAGAGTAAATGCTGTAAGATTTATAACTGCAACACATTTAAGAGCACAACTTCAAGACGCAGGTGGTCCACTCATATGCGTTCAAACTGTACGCCAACGACTGAGGGAGGCAAATTTAAGACCCAGGATTGCTGCTCGAGGACCCGCATTAACAGTAGATCATCGAAGAGCCAGATTGAATTATTTATAAGGAGGAATTATAAAATTAGGAGGATAAAAAGGAGGAATTATAAGGAATTATAAAAAAGGAGGCGCACTGAAACCTAAGCGAAAAAGGTACTCCGTGAAGAACAAGAAAACAAGAGTTATTTCCATGCCAAAGACAGGTGGTTTTTTACCACTATTGTTACCTCTTTTAGGAGCTCTTGGCGCTGTTGGTGGTGGAGCAGCAGGAATTGCGAAAGCAGTTAACGATGCAAAAACAAACCGTAAATTGTTGGATGAGCAGAAGAGACATAACCTGACAATGGAGCAGAAAACTCAAGGAAAGGGACTCCATTTAGCTCCTTACAAAAAAGGGTTTGGAATGTATATTAATCCATACCAAAAAAACTACCGATGATGCTGCCTCGCAGACCTTTAACTAATATTGATCTGAAAAAATACGTAAAGATCCTGGATATACCATTTTTTCGAGGGGTGTTTATGCGAGATAAACTACCGAAACGCATTAAAAGAAATGAATGTGGTGTTGTTAACTTAGATGAAACCGCTGGTGATGGAACCCATTGGACCGCATACGTGAAACAAAATAATGAAGTCGCATATTTCGATAGTTATGGTAATTTAAGACCTCCAGAAGAATTGATAAAATACTTTTCCAGCGATGGTAGCTCTAACAAAGTCATATATAATTATGATGCCTTTCAGAATTACAATTCATACAATTGTGGGCAATTAAGTCTCGATTTCTTATATAATTACCATATTTAATATGTATTTGTTCAGTTTTTAATAAACCTTTAAAGCGTAAATATGTCGTTTACTTTCGGTCTTAGTGGAGAATCTTCTGCGTTAAGTTATAGTTTTAATCCACCTTTATATTTGGAAGACGATGTAGAATATGAAATTGGACTAACAAACTACAACAGTTTTCCGAACATCGATGATACCAATAACACATTTAAATGGGGTAAAAATTACGAGCATACAGTTTCGCTCCCAATCGGCGCTTATAATATCGATGACATTACAAATTTTATGGTGAACGCGATAAAGCGAGAAGATGAAGAAGCTGTTATTAAGATTACTCCAAACATTAATACTTCTAAAGTAATTATTAAAGCAAATAGGAACATTTC
>CAXKVY010009958.1:0-2500 GCA_964058915.1 Tetropium fuscum
ACATACGCATGAGTTTGTAAGAATATTTATAACTTTTTTTTCAAAACATGTTCCACACTTATTTTTTGACAAGTAAAAAGAGCAGGATCTGAGGACCTTCTACAACTAAAAAATTTAAAAATTAAAATACAAAGTGTTTCATTTCTTCCGTTACATTTGATCTACAGCAGACCGCCATAACTATTTAATTTAAACGGAACATTTTATATTTCTAAATTACGTATAATTAAATTCCCTTTCCTTTGTTCTGTTGGTTGAGGTTATAACTTTTCGAGACATTTGCAATTTTGCTAGATTTTTAACAATCTCCAGTAAAAAAACTGTGTACATTTTATTTTACTTCTATCTCTCTATATCTGGCCGGCTGTGGCGGTTGTCAAATTTCTTCAAATCAAGTCAGTCTAACGTTATAAATCTTTGGTATACCACCACGCCAACCACCCACGCCCATAAATGTCACGTGCCGCGGATGCCTTATTGTCTGTGGTGTTGTAATATCAGAATTTTTGACAATATATTTGATGCTACTTGCTTGATATTATGAATCATGATTTGGATAATGGACATCAGTTCATCTTTTCAAAAGGTTGCAAACTTGGAATAATATTTGTAATGACTCGACATGTGTTTCAGTGTACATCACTTTTGCAATTTTTTTAAAAAGCTATAGCGAGTTGATATTTTCCCAATTTTTTATGATGTACCGGACCTACAAATGGGTTGCAAAATGATATTTAGTTTTAGCAATATATCTCCAACCTTTTGTTAAAATTTGAAAACTTTTGGGTAATTCATACGTTCTTCGTCTTGAGTGACAGGACTATAATATGATCTTACTAGTGGAGCCTAATTTACCTAATTATGTTCCTCAATGGTCGATAACGATAATCGCATTAGAAGGCTATTTGTTAAGTGCTGAGGAGTTTAAATGACCCCGTGTGAGAAGAATAACAATACGGCGAGGCGATTAACGTTTTTCTAGTGGCAATCTAATTAACTGGAATTGCATTTCTCAACTTAAATCAATTATACAAGGCGATACATTAAAGCTCCGTCAAATGAAATAAATTAGAATCGCCGGTACGGAGCATGTGATGGCAGATAAAAAAGGTTTTTTAGCTTTTCAATCACTACCATACGCATACCGATGCGTAAAACCGGCGGTACCTACTGTTTATGACAGCACTGATGCTAAGAATCTGGAGCAACCAGATCATTGGCCTGTAGCTGAAGATATAGCTTTTTATTTTAGTATGCCCTTCGGCTTATCATATTGGGTGAAAATTACTGCGTGGTATGCAGAGTAGCCGAGTAACTTATTGTATGTAACGGTTCGTTGAAAAAACTAGAGCCAGTGGCACCGATGGGCGCAACGCGATATAATCTAGAGGTACACTTATTATGGTATAGTATATTTTCCATTATGTACGAAATTAATAATATCGTATAGCTACTATTTATCCTGGACGAATTTGACAGGATCACAATCAGTCTGAATTGTGATATAAAATGTTTCTCTGATCCGTCATTCGTCAAATTCTCGATATCATTTTAGTCCCCTTTTTTGAAAGTTATTACAACAGTGGTAAAAATGGTGTTAGCGGGTTTGTTTTAACGAGTCTACTAAAGTGCTTTCGTTTGATATGCAAACTAATGGAATACGGTGAAAGTGGCGCGCGCAATTATCCTAATATAGGAAACAAAATAAAAAACAATAGTCTTATCATTTTCGTAGAACAGAACAGCTGCCCACAACTGCATGGCGGAAAATGCAAATTAAGGACTGACTGGAAGAAAGAAACATTGAACACGATGATTCACTACTTAGAGCTGAATTGTTGACATGGGCATGGCAACATTTTCCAGCTTTCAAAAAGTATATAGTGGATGAATGGCCAAAGCAAGAGGAATAGAGCTAATTCGATTGCCTCCATATCACTGCGAACTGAACCCAATTGACCTTATTTGGGCGCAAATAAAAGGGAAAGTTGCTAGAGAGAATACAACATTTCAGTTAGCTGATGTGAAAAAAACTTCTCAGTGGTGCAATCAAAGAAGTAAATGCGGCCAACTGGATAAAATGTATAGACCATGTGAAGAAGGTGAACCAAGAATGTGGTATCTCGATATTATGATGGACACTCATAATAAATGTAAATGAAAACAGTAATGAAAGTGATTTTCAGATAGTGAATAGTTATATGAATTTTTGACGTGAGTTTTTGTGAAGAGTGCTTCTAATAAGTGACAGTGAAAAATACCAATGTGAGTGTAACTATATGTGCAAATAATATAACATGTCCTGCAAATTGGTGAGTTAATTTGTTACAAATTTTACTAACAGTCTTACCTGTACTAATAATAAGTAACCTAACCACGTTCTATCCTGGCAAGGGGCGCTCTTACCTCCCTGTGGCCCTTGCTGGGCAATAGCAATTTAATTCCTCTCTTTTATGCATGCAAAAAATTTTCAATTCAAAACTAAATCATTTTTTGGCTT
>CAXKVY010009958.1:5000-12014 GCA_964058915.1 Tetropium fuscum
CATATATATATATATATATATATATATATATATATATATATATATATATATATATATATATATATATATATATATATAAATACATATATAATATATATATATATATATATATATATATATATATATATATATATATATATATATATATATATATATATATATAAATACATATATATATATATATATATATATATATATATATATATATATATATATATAAATACATATATATATATATATATATATATATATATATATATATATATATATATGCGGTACTATAGAAGTAATTATATTTTCTACCAAACGACCAAAAGATACTGAAACTAGAAGCTCTGTAACTTATTATTTTTCATTAAATTAAATGTGTACAAGCTATCTCGAATCGGAATCAATTATAGATTACTATCGCAAGTTCAATCGTGGTTTGGAGGTAAGACAAGAACAGTATGTAGTCATTAAAATGTGTCTGTGTAGCAGGTATTGTGCAACTGTTTCGCACAGTTTAACTTATCCACTTCAGTGGCGGCCATATCAACGGGGTACAGTCAAATAAAGTATCTGAAATCCAAAGAAGCACTAATAAAATTCCAGGGCCAGTTTAAGACCGTTTGACGCCCTCGGCACTACCTACGGCCTGATGAAGGGATCGCCAAGTCGGATTTACATAATATGTAGTTCAATTCAGGAAGTAGTTGTTACCAATAAAATCTATTTAATATGTAGTTTATCCCACCAAGACTAAGGCCGCCGCTCTAGGTGCCTGCTTTTCAGGATGCTACCTATCAATAGGCATTTCTGATGTCTGATGAGTAGTGACACATGGCTGCTAGAGGAATCTGCTATCTCTCGCCTACATCATTGTAGTATGTCTATTTTAATTTGTTTAAATAATTTTTGTTTCAAAATTTTTTTCCAGGTGATTCAATATAAGGTAAATAGAACAAATATGGACACTGACCCAAATAAGGGCACTGTCCAAAATATAATGAAGAGAAAACTTTTTCTGCGCATACTATCTGCGTTTACAATGATGATTCAGCCTACAACTTCGCGGTGAACGTGAATTCGTCTACCAACTATGAGATGGCACTCTAAAGAATTAATCTAGCAGAGTTAAATAACAAAGTAAGCCTAGCAATTTCGGTAAGTAAAACTTGCATCAAATTTGAAGAAAAATTTGCATCAAATATTGACTGTTAGATGTCAGTTTATAGCTAAAGAACTGTTCTTGCATGTAAACTTATAGTATAATATGGGCACATGTTTCTTTTTTTTACATTGAACGACATTAATAAATCTTATTTCGTTTTAGATGTCCGATATGCGATGTAGCTATGCGATGTGTCCGATATGCGAAGACTAGATTAGTTTGTGTAGCCTCTTACCTATGTTTTTATTACATTTTCTTATATTCGTAGGTTATTTTGTTTAATTTTTCTTTGAAAACTTACATGCTCCAAATATGGTGCCCATACTGCCCATGTTTGGAGCCCCGGGTCCTAATATGGGCATTTATCGGTTTTTTAATTCTGAGTTTTTTAATTTTGAGTTTAATTTTGAGTAAATACCTTGTATAACAATTTCGTCAATTTTGTCTACAATTTTTGAATCCCCATAACCTAGAGATTATCTACAAGTAATTGCATTATCCTGTAGTAAATACTGCAACTGCAATAAAATAATTTGCTTAAGGGTGTCCATATTTGGTTCGGTTACCTTAGTTGTATAGGGAGTTTGGGGCAAAATCTTTGAGGATATTTGCGGTCAAGGAAAATGGTACTGGCGTAATGGTACGAACAAGGAAAAACATCTCGCAAAAACTTTTTTATAATTTTCCTAAGATGGATGATGGTAAGCTCATTTCTCCAGAATAATTAATTGTTCTGGAGAAATGAGCTTCTGATAATGGTAGCTGTAATGATCGTGCACACCCTAATTATAGCACTCTGTTTTTGGGAAGGGCAAGCCAATTAACCGTACGCTACTTAGCAGGTCTCGGTTTTATAGGAAGCGGGACAAATGTATAGGGGCAACGTGATATATTGAACTTTGTTTTTCAACCAACACACGTTGTTTTTGCTCTTATATAACGACGAACTTAATGAGTTCACAGGTAATTATCCGGTTTTATTTCGGTTTCGTATAATTAATGCATTATTTAAAGCACGTTCAGATTTTATTTTCGAAGTTTTATTACACAGGATATTTTTATGTTGATTAAAAAGTTTTAAGCCGTCGCTAAGTGGTATATGATCGGAACCCAAAAGTCTTAATACTGTCTAGAAGGTAAATGAGCAATGTTATATCAGGGTATGTAAAACTATTTCTGCAAAGTAACACTTGCATGACACTTTTCATCGCACAATAATTAATTTAATTATTTTTCTAATTTTCAAGAGAAATCTATTCTACAAGAAATAAAAAAAAAGGTGGAACGTGATGTAACCTCAAAGATCCTATCTGAAATGGAAATGTGTTACTTTATATTTTTTTGTAATTTGCTTATCAAGTTATGGGAAATTTGCATGATAAATTTAAACATATTATGTTAGGATAGGCTACATAATTTATCAATATTGTCCATAGATGCAGCAGCTGTAAATGAAATGAATACAGAAGAATTATTTAAAGAATTCACTTCCAAGAATGCGAGGTGCAAAGATTTCCCCTAATTGTTGTTATAGTTCAAAATGTTTATATTTCATTATTTTTACTTGGGACTGCTTTTTTATTTTCTTTTAATGTTTGTGTTATTGAGTTAGTTCGGAATATTTAACTTTTCAGTCATTTTTCGTCAATAAGATAACAGTTCAGTCAATAGGATAAGAGTTACGTTAGCAAAAGAATTTTTTACAGGGACCGAGTACAAATTAACATACGTCTTATTCAAATGGAATTTTTAAATAATACGGACATAATATCCTTAGATGTCATTATTATTTTGTGAATTAGTATAGGTACCTTCCCTGTACAATAAAATTGAAGTATCTCATGGTTATTGGTATTGTCTAAAGAAGTAAAACCTTTTATCAAGATTGTAGTCTAGTCAACAAACCATTTTGATGAATTTATCTTACCCTTTACCGAAAATTATGATTCGAATCGAAAGCCCTATTTCGATTCGGATTGACATCTAGAAAAATTTGAAGTGAGACCGGTAAAAATTAAAAAAGTTATAAACAATTTAGTAAAAAAAAAGTTGGAAGGGTTACGTTTTTTCCATCAATATTTATAATTTTAATTTAGAGGTGAAAATAGGGCTAAAAACGGGTTATGTGACTCCCGCGCGCGGCGACTGAACACACTTTAACAATAAAAATTATTTAAACATTATAAATATGAATATTAAAAAATGAAAAATTTCACTACACTTTTGAACACTTGAATAAACGATAATATAAAAGTAATAAGTCTGGAACGTTGTTGCTAACGTTCCAGGCAAATCTTATTTTACAATATAAATTTTAAAATTGATATGAGGATTACTTTTTGGACGTATATTTCTAGAAATGAAACGCAGTTCTTGGAAACCTTTTAAAAAAATTTAAACTAAATTTAAAACTAAAATTAGTTTTATGCTAAATAAAATTATAAATATTTGTAAGCTAAAAAAGAATACGTTTCCAATATTCTACAATATTTAACAATTTTAATAGAAGAGCTACAGCGCTACAGAACAGAACAGAGCTACAGAATAGAGCTACAGAAGCTCTAATTATTGTATGTAGAGACGAGGGGAGGGAGGGAGGCAAATTTTGTTACGCCGCTGATTCATAGCCGTAACCTGACTTTAATTGTGTTATAAATTACGATAGTCACAAACTGACAGGTATATTATTGTTGCATCTGCTACAGAGTTACCAATAAACAGAACATATATCCGGATACATGTGATGTACCCAATTTATTTTGTTTACCACTGTATTCGTACAATGATTGATAGACCGAGATTGATTGAAGATCATAAGGGAATATATGATCCTGAACGCCTACTCGATCGGCTTTTCTACTATTAGTAATTGGAAGAGTTCTAAAAATAAAAGGAAATATAATGACTCATAAGTCAGAAAACAGATGACAAATAAAATAAACATGATTGTTTCCCACGAACAAATTGATAAGAATTATAATGAATAATGATATTGAGGCAGCCTTGTAGAGATATTCAAGACATTCAAAATACACCGCACAAAATATAGAGAAAAATGGCTCTGGGTGAATTTTGCTAAAATTTTAGTATGTTGTAGATTTTGACCTCCTGTTCAGAACTGTTAAGGTCCCAACACCATCATATGACAAGTTTTTGAGATACATGGTGTTAAAGATAAAGAGTGGATATTTTAAATAAAAATATTTATGGCAATTTAAAGATTCGATTGCAATTCTTTGTTGCCTGAATGTTATTTCTTTATCTTTAAATTATTTATTGTAACAAAATATGTGTTTATATGCAAGGTAAGAGTATACACAGCAGTATATACAGCTTATATACACAAATAAAATAGGGTCAATTTCTAAAAATAGATTTTTTTCTCTTCGAGCTAGAAAATATTAAAAAATGCTATTCGGAATAAAATATACTTCTTTTGTGTTTTGTGCGAAAGTCCTAATTTGTAATTTTATACAGGACGGGTCAAAAATAATGCGAGTGACCCATTCTAATGGGACTGTATGTATATTTCCTGCATATTTCCATATATGTAATCAGCTATAAATAAATGGCCAATAAACATACAAATATACAAATAAACAAATTTCGAACAAAAGTATAAAATATAATGTTTTTGCAAATGATATAACAGATCCATTGATAGAAAACTACTATAGAAAATTATGTAGCTTTTACCGTACTACTTATAAATATTATATTAACTAGCGTGATATTACAGAAGTGATTGAAGTAAGGAATCTTGGTTTGGCGTACCTGAAAAAATATTTAGACACTATGACAGATGCCTCAATTGAAAGCAAAAATATTACATTTCTGTTAATACAAATCAAAGTTAAAGTTAAAATTAAAGAAAACCTAATGGAACCGTGGGTCACATATATACCTAACCTCAATAGAAGAAATAAATAAACTTTTTTAAATCTTTTGTACTACGGCAAATTTCGAATAGGAAAATATGAAGAATACAAAATTAAATTAAATCGCCTTATACAAACAAAATGTGCAAAGTTTTACTTAAAAAATTGAACAGTGCCAAAAAATATTTGGCAGTATGTTAACCAAATCTACAGTGAAGCAAAAACAGCATCAAAAAATATAAATCATTCAGATACCGAGGCAGTACTCTAATCATAGATAAATTATTGATTTTCATGTAAAATGTCATATTTCTGCAAATATTCACGATTTTTAAAATTTTTCCAAATGTTCACGATTTTTAAAATTTTTCCAAATGTTCACGATTTTTAAAATTATTTTTTTTTATAATACCTAATTTAGATTATTCTGGTAAAATAGAAATTGGTCTAAGTTTACTAAAACCCTCTATATTTGCTTTTTTTCAACAAAGAGTATAAGTAATGCAGAAATTTTCCAAAATTCAGGAAATATGAAATATAATAAACAAGCTCGTAAACAAGAGTTGACTAGGATGGAAGTTACCTACTTCCTTGTCGAATGAATTACCAATGTTAATATTCACTAATATTAAGCTTTAGGTAATATATTTAGTATAAACCTATACGTTTCATGGGATTTTGGACGTTCTGTTCGTTAGTTCTCGTTATTGGAAATAATTCTACTAATGAGAGTAATTTAAATATGGCTGACTAGTTTTACTATGCAAGCAGCTGTTAGTTTGTGTCCGAAAATAATAATAAGGCCAGTTCATATATACAATAATAGTATGATATTTGTTTGTAAATTTTGTAATACTGCCTAGAACAAAAATATCACTGAATAAAGAATACTGTAATAAAAATAAACAATAAAATTGTGTTTTATGGACAAAAATATGTATTTCATAATTTTAGGTTATGAAAGTGGTCACTTATAGATTAGCGTTATTTTAATTCTGCCAGTATACGAGAGAATTGTTCATTTATCTGAAATTTAACTGAAAAGTGCCTGAAATTTTAAAATATAAAAAATTGTACTTATCTTCCTCTGTAATTCTTTGATAAATTTCTTCTGCAAACTTTTTTAAATGCTGATATGATCATCGAGGTCGACGTTAAATGTCAAATTGGCACATGTGTAATATATGGGAGAATATGTCAATATTTATTATATGGGATTATTTTAATTCAGCTACATGTTTAATAATAATGTACCTAATATAATATTTAAGTATATTGTAATATAAATATACTGAATTTTCTATTACCTACTAAATCAAAAATACATTAAATTGATTACTTCAGAATTCATAAAATTTAATTTCTATGAAACATATTCATTCAGCATTATATTCTAGATTTTTCCCGTTCTCATTCCTCGTATATCAATTGCTTTGATCCGCTATATAAACCAGTGCAGCTATCTATCTCATGTATTTTTCTACAAATTGCCACGGTCAGCGGTTAAATATATATACGTAAGCTCCCGACTATCAATATAATAATAGTAGTCGTGACCGTGGTGTTTGTCAAATGATTTAAGATCAGCGGCTAGTTGGCCTGTGTGGCCAACAGATGTCAGAACAGCGCGTGCACACGCGGAAACCACTCGTGCTCTAAACCGTTGCACTGGAACACTTTTTTTAATCGTGCGGTAAAAATTACTTACACGACTATATAATACAACTTGTCAAGGAATGATGCATGCTTTCACGTCCTTTCGTTTTCAAAACAACAATAACCAACGTAGACATACACGATTCAACATTCATGTGTTGCTTTTTACTTTACAAATAAAACCAATTTTAAACCAGTTAAGTGGCACCTTAATTTAAAACTTACATCTAAATTATTTTTCCAAATTATAACCACTACGGATGTTATTCAAATGTTATTATTTTAATCTGAGTAACTTTCATTAAGTATGTCCTGTACATCTCTTAC
>CAXKVY010009959.1:0-12264 GCA_964058915.1 Tetropium fuscum
ACGAATATAACCAGAGGTCTCTATAAGTACCAAAAATCCAGAGTAGCATAATATATACAATATGAAGTACTATTTTAAACCTGTAATTTATTTCAATATTTTATAAGATTATACTGTTTTCTTTAATTTCAATTGTGGTCATATTTTTGCAATAGCTTTGCGTGTTTAGATCAACATTAGTTATGTAATTTGTCCCCACCATATCATTTTGTGTAATACTTATATGGTTATAGGCTCTTATCTCAAATTGAAATGAACCCTAAATGATTTTTTAACACACCTGTTTTGTGCCGCAAAGTATATTTTACTTGCCTAAAATCTTATGGACACAGGTACCATCTGCATTAGATTCCCTCCAAAGTATGGTATGTCCTCCACATAATCCTCACCTAAAAAGAGCACAAAACATAAGCGCTTTTACTTAACATCCGAACCAGATGACGGTTTCTGAGTTTCCATTTGTCAGCTGTCATCGAACGAATAATTTCGAGTAGTACAGCTTGATCAAATTAATCTTATCCGTGATCTCATTATTATCAATAGTACACATATCACATATGTGTACCTACATTTATACCATAAAATATATAACCTGACATTAAAAACGCCAATAAAAACGCTTATAAATAAGAAATCGCTGGAAATAGGTACTGATGGTAATGGTCCATATGTAAGGTATATATGGATACCTTACATATATATGGATAGATCGGGATTTTTATACTGTGTCAATTGCATTAATAATATATGGGGTGCTCTATTAAAAAAAACTGGTTGACCTGGTTATTTTTCAAAATGTGAATATTAATATATTTTTTTAGACGCCCTGTAAAAGATTGAATTTGTTTTATAAAACCAAAATTACCACCCGTTGTTTAAATAACGTTATAATTTGAGCTTTTCCTATAAATACAGAACTGTGTTATTTAATATTCTGTTAATCGAGTTTTGCCAAAAAAAAAAAATAAAAAATAATATCTCAAGAAGGGTAAGAGATGTACAGGACATACTTAATGAAAGTTACTCAGATTAAAATAATAACATTTGAATAACATCCGTAGTGGTTATAATTTGGAAAAATAATTTAGATGTAAGTTTTAAATTAAGGTGCCACTTAACTGGTTTAAAATTGGTTTTATTTGTAAAGTAAAAAGCAACACATGAATGTTGAATCGTGTATGTCTACGTTGGTTATTGTTGTTTTGAAAACGAAAGGACGTGAAAGCATGCATCATTCCTTGACAAGTTGTATTATATAGTCGTGTAAGTAATTTTTACCGCACGATTAAAAAAAGTGTTCCAGTGCAACGGTTTAGAGCACGAGTGGTTTCCGCGTGTGCACGCGCTGTTCTGACATCTGTTGGCCACACAGGCCAACTAGCCGCTGATCTTAAATCATTTGACAAACACCACGGTCACGACTACTATTATTATATTGATAGTCGGGAGCTTACGTATATATATTTAACCGCTGACCGTGGCAATTTGTAGAAAAATACATGAGATAGATAGCTGCACTGGTTTATATAGCGGATCAAAGCAATTGATATACGAGGAATGAGAACGGGAAAAATCTAGAATATAATGCTGAATGAATATGTTTCATAGAAATTAAATTTTATGAATTCTGAAGTAATCAATTTAATGTATTTTTGATTTAGTAGGTAATAGAAAATTCAGTATATTTATATTACAATATACTTAAATATTATATTAGGTACATTATTATTAAACATGTAGCTGAATTAAAATAATCCCATATAATAAATATTGACATATTCTCCCATATATTACACATGTGCCAATTTGACATTTAACGTCGACCTCGATGATCATATCAGCATTTAAAAAAGTTTGCAGAAGAAATTTATCAAAGAATTACAGAGGAAGATAAGTACAATTTTTTATATTTTAAAATTTCAGGCACTTTTCAGTTAAATTTCAGATAAATGAACAATTCTCTCGTATACTGGCAGAATTAAAATAACGCTAATCTATAAGTGACCACTTTCATAACCTAAAATTATGAAATACATATTTTTGTCCATAAAACACAATTTTATTGTTTATTTTTATTACAGTATTCTTTATTCAGTGATATTTTTGTTCTAGGCAGTATTACAAAATTTACAAACAAATATCATACTATTATTGTATATATGAACTGGCCTTATTATTATTTTCGGACACAAACTAACAGCTGCTTGCATAGTAAAACTAGTCAGCCATATTTAAATTACTCTCATTAGTAGAATTATTTCCAATAACGAGAACTAACGAACAGAACGTCCAAAATCCCATGAAACGTATAGGTTTATACTAAATATATTACCTAAAGCTTAATATTAGTGAATATTAACATTGGTAATTCATTCGACAAGGAAGTAGGTAACTTCCATCCTAGTCAACTCTTGTTTACGAGCTTGTTTATTATATTTCATATTTCCTGAATTTTGGAAAATTTCTGCATTACTTATACTCTTTGTTGAAAAAAAGCAAATATAGAGGGTTTTAGTAAACTTAGACCAATTTCTATTTTACCAGAATAATCTAAATTAGGTATTATAAAAAAAAATAATTTTAAAAATCGTGAACATTTGGAAAAATTTTAAAAATCGTGAACATTTGGAAAAATTTTAAAAATCGTGAATATTTGCAGAAATATGACATTTTACATGAAAATCAATAATTTATCTATGATTAGAGTACTGCCTCGGTATCTGAATGATTTATATTTTTTGATGCTGTTTTTGCTTCACTGTAGATTTGGTTAACATACTGCCAAATATTTTTTGGCACTGTTCAATTTTTTAAGTAAAACTTTGCACATTTTGTTTGTATAAGGCGATTTAATTTAATTTTGTATTCTTCATATTTTCCTATTCGAAATTTGCCGTAGTACAAAAGATTTAAAAAAGTTTATTTATTTCTTCTATTGAGGTTAGGTATATATGTGACCCACGGTTCCATTAGGTTTTCTTTAATTTTAACTTTAACTTTGATTTGTATTAACAGAAATGTAATATTTTTGCTTTCAATTGAGGCATCTGTCATAGTGTCTAAATATTTTTTCAGGTACGCCAAACCAAGATTCCTTACTTCAATCACTTCTGTAATATCACGCTAGTTAATATAATATTTATAAGTAGTACGGTAAAAGCTACATAATTTTCTATAGTAGTTTTCTATCAATGGATCTGTTATATCATTTGCAAAAACATTATATTTTATACTTTTGTTCGAAATTTGTTTATTTGTATATTTGTATGTTTATTGGCCATTTATTTATAGCTGATTACATATATGGAAATATGCAGGAAATATACATACAGTCCCATTAGAATGGGTCACTCGCATTATTTTTGACCCGTCCTGTATAAAATTACAAATTAGGACTTTCGCACAAAACACAAAAGAAGTATATTTTATTCCGAATAGCATTTTTTAATATTTTCTAGCTCGAAGAGAAAAAAATCTATTTTTAGAAATTGACCCTATTTTATTTGTGTATATAAGCTGTATATACTGCTGTGTATACTCTTACCTTGCATATAAACACATATTTTGTTACAATAAATAATTTAAAGATAAAGAAATAACATTCAGGCAACAAAGAATTGCAATCGAATCTTTAAATTGCCATAAATATTTTTATTTAAAATATCCACTCTTTATCTTTAACACCATGTATCTCAAAAACTTGTCATATGATGGTGTTGGGACCTTAACAGTTCTGAACAGGAGGTCAAAATCTACAACATACTAAAATTTTAGCAAAATTCACCCAGAGCCATTTTTCTCTATATTTTGTGCGGTGTATTTTGAATGTCTTGAATATCTCTACAAGGCTGCCTCAATATCATTATTCATTATAATTCTTATCAATTTGTTCGTGGGAAACAATCATGTTTATTTTATTTGTCATCTGTTTTCTGACTTATGAGTCATTATATTTCCTTTTATTTTTAGAACTCTTCCAATTACTAATAGTAGAAAAGCCGATCGAGTAGGCGTTCAGGATCATATATTCCCTTATGATCTTCAATCAATCTCGGTCTATCAATCATTGTACGAATACAGTGGTAAACAAAATAAATTGGGTACATCACATGTATCCGGATATATGTTCTGTTTATTGGTAACTCTGTAGCAGATGCAACAATAATATACCTGTCAGTTTGTGACTATCGTAATTTATAACACAATTAAAGTCAGGTTACGGCTATGAATCAGCGGCGTAACAAAATTTGCCTCCCTCCCTCCCCTCGTCTCTACATACAATAATTAGAGCTTCTGTAGCTCTATTCTGTAGCTCTGTTCTGTTCTGTAGCGCTGTAGCTCTTCTATTAAAATTGTTAAATATTGTAGAATATTGGAAACGTATTCTTTTTTAGCTTACAAATATTTATAATTTTATTTAGCATAAAACTAATTTTAGTTTTAAATTTAGTTTAAATTTTTTTAAAAGGTTTCCAAGAACTGCGTTTCATTTCTAGAAATATACGTCCAAAAAGTAATCCTCATATCAATTTTAAAATTTATATTGTAAAATAAGATTTGCCTGGAACGTTAGCAACAACGTTCCAGACTTATTACTTTTATATTATCGTTTATTCAAGTGTTCAAAAGTGTAGTGAAATTTTTCATTTTTTAATATTCATATTTATAATGTTTAAATAATTTTTATTGTTAAAGTGTGTTCAGTCGCCGCGCGCGGGAGTCACATAACCCGTTTTTAGCCCTATTTTCACCTCTAAATTAAAATTATAAATATTGATGGAAAAAACGTAACCCTTCCAACTTTTTTTTTACTAAATTGTTTATAACTTTTTTAATTTTTACCGGTCTCACTTCAAATTTTTCTAGATGTCAATCCGAATCGAAATAGGGCTTTCGATTCGAATCATAATTTTCGGTAAAGGGTAAGATAAATTCATCAAAATGGTTTGTTGACTAGACTACAATCTTGATAAAAGGTTTTACTTCTTTAGACAATACCAATAACCATGAGATACTTCAATTTTATTGTACAGGGAAGGTACCTATACTAATTCACAAAATAATAATGACATCTAAGGATATTATGTCCGTATTATTTAAAAATTCCATTTGAATAAGACGTATGTTAATTTGTACTCGGTCCCTGTAAAAAATTCTTTTGCTAACGTAACTCTTATCCTATTGACTGAACTGTTATCTTATTGACGAAAAATGACTGAAAAGTTAAATATTCCGAACTAACTCAATAACACAAACATTAAAAGAAAATAAAAAAGCAGTCCCAAGTAAAAATAATGAAATATAAACATTTTGAACTATAACAACAATTAGGGGAAATCTTTGCACCTCGCATTCTTGGAAGTGAATTCTTTAAATAATTCTTCTGTATTCATTTCATTTACAGCTGCTGCATCTATGGACAATATTGATAAATTATGTAGCCTATCCTAACATAATATGTTTAAATTTATCATGCAAATTTCCCATAACTTGATAAGCAAATTACAAAAAAATATAAAGTAACACATTTCCATTTCAGATAGGATCTTTGAGGTTACATCACGTTCCACCTTTTTTTTTATTTCTTGTAGAATAGATTTCTCTTGAAAATTAGAAAAATAATTAAATTAATTATTGTGCGATGAAAAGTGTCATGCAAGTGTTACTTTGCAGAAATAGTTTTACATACCCTGATATAACATTGCTCATTTACCTTCTAGACAGTATTAAGACTTTTGGGTTCCGATCATATACCACTTAGCGACGGCTTAAAACTTTTTAATCAACATAAAAATATCCTGTGTAATAAAACTTCGAAAATAAAATCTGAACGTGCTTTAAATAATGCATTAATTATACGAAACCGAAATAAAACCGGATAATTACCTGTGAACTCATTAAGTTCGTCGTTATATAAGAGCAAAAACAACGTGTGTTGGTTGAAAAACAAAGTTCAATATATCACGTTGCCCCTATACATTTGTCCCGCTTCCTATAAAACCGAGACCTGCTAAGTAGCGTACGGTTAATTGGCTTGCCCTTCCCAAAAACAGAGTGCTATAATTAGGGTGTGCACGATCATTACAGCTACCATTATCAGAAGCTCATTTCTCCAGAACAATTAATTATTCTGGAGAAATGAGCTTACCATCATCCATCTTAGGAAAATTATAAAAAAGTTTTTGCGAGATGTTTTTCCTTGTTCGTACCATTACGCCAGTACCATTTTCCTTGACCGCAAATATCCTCAAAGATTTTGCCCCAAACTCCCTATACAACTAAGGTAACCGAACCAAATATGGACACCCTTAAGCAAATTATTTTATTGCAGTTGCAGTATTTACTACAGGATAATGCAATTACTTGTAGATAATCTCTAGGTTATGGGGATTCAAAAATTGTAGACAAAATTGACGAAATTGTTATACAAGGTATTTACTCAAAATTAAACTCAAAATTAAAAAACTCAGAATTAAAAAACCGATAAATGCCCATATTAGGACCCGGGGCTCCAAACATGGGCAGTATGGGCACCATATTTGGAGCATGTAAGTTTTCAAAGAAAAATTAAACAAAATAACCTACGAATATAAGAAAATGTAATAAAAACATAGGTAAGAGGCTACACAAACTAATCTAGTCTTCGCATATCGGACACATCGCATAGCTACATCGCATATCGGACATCTAAAACGAAATAAGATTTATTAATGTCGTTCAATGTAAAAAAAAGAAACATGTGCCCATATTATACTATAAGTTTACATGCAAGAACAGTTCTTTAGCTATAAACTGACATCTAACAGTCAATATTTGATGCAAATTTTTCTTCAAATTTGATGCAAGTTTTACTTACCGAAATTGCTAGGCTTACTTTGTTATTTAACTCTGCTAGATTAATTCTTTAGAGTGCCATCTCATAGTTGGTAGACGAATTCACGTTCACCGCGAAGTTGTAGGCTGAATCATCATTGTAAACGCAGATAGTATGCGCAGAAAAAGTTTTCTCTTCATTATATTTTGGACAGTGCCCTTATTTGGGTCAGTGTCCATATTTGTTCTATTTACCTTATATTGAATCACCTGGAAAAAAATTTTGAAACAAAAATTATTTAAACAAATTAAAATAGACATACTACAATGATGTAGGCGAGAGATAGCAGATTCCTCTAGCAGCCATGTGTCACTACTCATCAGACATCAGAAATGCCTATTGATAGGTAGCATCCTGAAAAGCAGGCACCTAGAGCGGCGGCCTTAGTCTTGGTGGGATAAACTACATATTAAATAGATTTTATTGGTAACAACTACTTCCTGAATTGAACTACATATTATGTAAATCCGACTTGGCGATCCCTTCATCAGGCCGTAGGTAGTGCCGAGGGCGTCAAACGGTCTTAAACTGGCCCTGGAATTTTATTAGTGCTTCTTTGGATTTCAGATACTTTATTTGACTGTACCCCGTTGATATGGCCGCCACTGAAGTGGATAAGTTAAACTGTGCGAAACAGTTGCACAATACCTGCTACACAGACACATTTTAATGACTACATACTGTTCTTGTCTTACCTCCAAACCACGATTGAACTTGCGATAGTAATCTATAATTGATTCCGATTCGAGATAGCTTGTACACATTTAATTTAATGAAAAATAATAAGTTACAGAGCTTCTAGTTTCAGTATCTTTTGGTCGTTTGGTAGAAAATATAATTACTTCTATAGTACCGCATATATATATATATATATATATATATATATATATATATATATATATATGTATTTATATATATATATATATATATATATATATATATATATATATATATATATATGTATTATATATATATATATATATATATATATATATATATATATATATATATATATATATATATATATATATATATATATTATATATGTATTTATATATATATATATATATATATATATATATATATATATATATATATATATATATATATATATATATATATATATATGTTTATATATATATATATATATATATATATATATATATATATATATATATATATATATATATATATATATATATATATATATGTATTTATATATATATATATATATATATATATATATATATATATATATATATATATATATATATATGTATTATATATATATATATATATATATATATATATATATATATATATATATATATATATATATATATATATATAAATACATATATATATATATATATATATATATATATATATATATATATATATATATATATATATATATATATATATATATATATATATATATAGATATATATATATAAATACATATATATATATATATATATATATATATATATATATATATATATATATATATATATATATATATATATATATATATATATATATATATATATATATATATATATATATATATATATATATATATATATATATATATATATATATATATATATCGACCAACGCATTACGGTCGGTATATATATATATATATATATATATATATATATATGTATATATATATATATATATATATATATATATATATATATATATATGTATATATATATATATATATATATATATATATATATGTATATATATATATATATATATATATATATATATATATATATATATATATATATATATATATGTATATATATATATATATATATATATATATATATATATATAGATATATATATATAAATACATATATATATATATATATATATATATATATATATATATATATATATATATATATATATATATATATATATATATATATATATATATATATATATATATATATATATATATATATATATATATATATATATATATATATATATATATATATATATATATCGACCAACGCATTACGGTCGGTAGAGATTACAGAATACGAGCGCAATTCCCGCAAACCCGCCACTGTAAGAGAGGCGAACGTTTGCAACTGTTTTAACTAAACACAGACGGCGCGTCATTCCAATAAGTGAAAAGACATATACTGCTGGCATATCCGCCCTTGGCTCTACAATAGAGCGGCTTTGCCCCTTTAGAAAGAGTATAGTAAGAGAAGCTAAAATGAAGTTTGCGACCTCGAAAGCCCTGGGGAGAAACTAGCGAAAAACCTCGAAATTTTCACATAAAATGTTGGCTTAAAATGCAAAATTTTAAGATTTGTTATAAAATTTCCTCAAACTTCAAAGTCCTGTAGGAATGGGTTAGGATGACATACAATATAACTTTCAACGCTGTATTTCGTAGGTATAATTTTGTTTAATTTCATTTCGGAAACAATAAGGGCCAAATTTCGAGGCAAAAGTGTCCGTCCATTGGAGCCGCCATGTTGAATTTTAATTATTATAAAAAAATCTTTATCTGCAATCTCAAATATTCTTCGACTTTCTCAGCGAAGAGTAACTATAACAAGAATAGGACAAGGCAGGAAATAAAGAAAATTAAATCGTTATAATTAACGTATAGATTCTAGATTCTCCATAAAGTATTGAAAGAAAGTAAGTATAAAGTTATTGACAACTACTGTCTTGTAATCATCTACTAGCGCTACATGTGAAATGAAAGCAGCACATTATTTGAAAAAGGTTCCAAGCCATATACACGGGTATTTCGCTCTTATTTACAGGAAAGTTTCTCTACAAATGCATGTCTGTCTCATTTGTTATACTGAAATATGATACTGTTCTTGTATGCGAGTCCATAATATAGGTTAGGATACTTTATAGAATATTGTAAATTGTAACAGTTCTGAGTAATTGTCGTAAATATTTCTTCTTTATTCAATTAAATTTGAGAGTAGTAAATAGCATATTTCATTAGGAATACATAAAATCCACTTGATGGACACCAGTGATATGTTGCAGGTGTCGGTCTCGAGAATCGCGCACTCTTTGTTTTTCGGATACAAATATTTACCTTTAATTAGACGCTTAATCTTTCAATTAAAATTAAAAAAAATTGAGTTTGGTAATATTTGATAAAAATCGTAACCGAGCAAGAACGACAGGTTAAGGTACTGCGCGTGCGGAAAATCCCGTACTCTGCAAGTTTTACCTTATATAGTGTTTTCGTTTGATATACAAACTAGAGCAAAAAATTGTGCGGCATTTTACAAAGAAAACCCGTACCAATTACTACATAAGCGGTAAATCACATCACTATACAATAAAAAAGGATATTTAGTTTAAAATTGTATACCGCCACAATTTCTTGTGAATAGAAATAGGGTCTCCAGTCCGCTCAACATATCGGGTCGCTATCCCTCTTCAACTCATATAAATCCCATTTCCCTTCTCGCTCACTTAGAAGACACCTGAATGAACAAGCCGGCGATTTACTGGCTTTACTCCTCAGTGGCATATCATCATGTACAACCAAGGTGAAGTAAACAAAAGAAGTCTTATTATGTCATATTCATATATGTGCAAAACTTTAAGCCAAAAAATGATTTAGTTTTGAATTGAAAATTTTTTGCATGCATAAAAGAGAGGAATTAAATTGCTATTGCCCAGCAAGGGCCACAGGGAGGTAAGAGCGCCCCTTGCCAGGATAGAACGTGGTTAGGTTACTTATTATTAGTACAGGTAAGACTGTTAGTAAAATTTGTAACAAATTAACTCACCAATTTGCAGGACATGTTATATTATTTGCACATATAGTTACACTCACATTGGTATTTTTCACTGTCACTTATTAGAAGCACTCTTCACAAAAACTCACGTCAAAAATTCATATAACTATTCACTATCTGAAAATCACTTTCATTACTGTTTTCATTTACATTTATTATGAGTGTCCATCATAATATCGAGATACCACATTCTTGGTTCACCTTCTTCACATGGTCTATACATTTTATCCAGTTGGCCGCATTTACTTCTTTGATTGCACCACTGAGAAGTTTTTTTCACATCAGCTAACTGAAATGTTGTATTCTCTCTAGCAACTTTCCCTTTTATTTGCGCCCAAATAAGGTCAATTGGGTTCAGTTCGCAGTGATATGGAGGCAATCGAATTAGCTCTATTCCTCTTGCTTTGGCCATTCATCCACTATATACTTTTTGAAAGCTGGAAAATGTTGCCATGCCCATGTCAACAATTCAGCTCTAAGTAGTGAATCATCGTGTTCAATGTTTCTTTCTTCCAGTCAGTCCTTAATTTGCATTTTCCGCCATGCAGTTGTGGGCAGCTGTTCTGTTCTACGAAAATGATAAGACTATTGTTTTTTATTTTGTTTCCTATATTAGGATAATTGCGCGCGCCACTTTCACCGTATTCCATTAGTTTGCATATCAAACGAAAGCACTTTAGTAGACTCGTTAAAACAAACCCGCTAACACCATTTTTACCACTGTTGTAATAACTTTCAAAAAAGGGGACTAAAATGATATCGAGAATTTGACGAATGACGGATCAGAGAAACATTTTATATCACAATTCAGACTGATTGTGATCCTGTCAAATTCGTCCAGGATAAATAGTAGCTATACGATATTATTAATTTCGTACATAATGGAAAATATACTATACCATAATAAGTGTACCTCTAGATTATATCGCGTTGCGCCCATCGGTGCCACTGGCTCTAGTTTTTTCAACGAACCGTTACATACAATAAGTTACTCGGCTACTCTGCATACCACGCAGTAATTTTCACCCAATATGATAAGCCGAAGGGCATACTAAAATAAAAAGCTATATCTTCAGCTACAGGCCAATGATCTGGTTGCTCCAGATTCTTAGCATCAGTGCTGTCATAAACAGTAGGTACCGCCGGTTTTACGCATCGGTATGCGTATGGTAGTGATTGAAAAGCTAAAAAACCTTTTTTATCTGCCATCACATGCTCCGTACCGGCGATTCTAATTTATTTCATTTGACGGAGCTTTAATGTATCGCCTTGTATAATTGATTTAAGTTGAGAAATGCAATTCCAGTTAATTAGATTGCCACTAGAAAAACGTTAATCGCCTCGCCGTATTGTTATTCTTCTCACACGGGGTCATTTAAACTCCTCAGCACTTAACAAATAGCCTTCTAATGCGATTATCGTTATCGACCATTGAGGAACATAATTAGGTAAATTAGGCTCCACTAGTAAGATCATATTATAGTCCTGTCACTCAAGACGAAGAACGTATGAATTACCCAAAAGTTTTCAAATTTTAACAAAAGGTTGGAGATATATTGCTAAAACTAAATAT
>CAXKVY010009960.1:0-21834 GCA_964058915.1 Tetropium fuscum
TGGCTATTTTACTCTGTTCATTCATTATGATGCCCACTAAATACTATTCATATTTCTCGCTCTGTTTTACTGTGTTGTTCGTACGTATGTATCCTAGTAACAATGTAAATTTTGATTGTTCAAATGGATTCGTCTTATTATCAAGGCAATATTAATTTTATTAAACTACTATTTTGGATGTTTACAAGAACCTCTGCGATTTAATTGTTGCGATTTATATAAAATATAATTGAAATCTAGGTTATCTATTAGAGCAGTTGTCCTTTCCAAAGGTAACTGGATACCCGAGAGCGGGCATATGCTCAATTAAACCAATCCAAATTTATTCCGGGTCAGGACCGACACCTCCAAAGGATCAGCACCGATTGTATCAAGCCCGAGTGATATAATCTCGTGATGTAAATGTTCTGGCAAGCCACAGGCGTGAGTTATCTGTATTTATGCCCGCATTAGGGTTACCGCAACAAAATGGTAACAAAACGCTATGACATTAAAGCAGCCGTGGTACCGTATAGATGGACGATACGATTGTCATCGTCTTTATTATCATGGGGTGTTATTTCGACCGCTTTTGTCACACGGAGCGTGTTTTAATTGATGTGTAAAATGAATGGTTGTGCGCATATACTCGTTATCTTTCAGTCCATCGGTGTTAAATGAGAAAATTCATCAGCGTTAGAAAGCTCGGGTTGGAGGAGATCGGTCTATTATGTGAACTATAAGTTTTGTTAATTCACTTTATGTATGTGACAGTTCCTGAAAACAATGACAACCGATAAGATGGTATCTTGGTTTGTAGTTGACGACGTGATGATTTGGGGCTATTGTTCTTTAGCTAATATGATAATAATTGTTAATATTTGTTTGCTCCTTGGAAGGAAGTCGTTAGACTAATGGATTGGGGTCAATTTAGATATCAGAATTTGAACGGTTCCGTCATCAAAACCGTTTCCACTTAACATCCATTTAGGTACACGGTTACACAGAATGGTATTTTTCATGAAAATATAATGCATGCTCCATCTAAAATGTTATAAATAAAGAAATTAAGAATATACTGCAGGCAGTAATATATATATATATATATATATATATATATATATATATATATATATATATATATATATATATATATATATATATATATATATATATATATATATATATATATATATATATATATATATATATATATATATACTTGGTTCAGTCCACGCGCAAATATGAAAAAACGATCCTTAGTCCTCCTAAGTCGGGTTTTGTTTTGGTACAGGACACTTGTACGACTACTGCGAATAAAATATTGTGATTTGGTATATTGTTTACAAACATAATGCGAGATAGTAGCAGTGATGAAGTGAGTGTAGTTAACAATACAAAAATAACACGCAAACGGAAAAAATACGGTAGACTTCAAAAGTCAACAAAAGTCAACAAAAAACTTAACCTCCAAAGCCATGTTGCGGGAAAGGTCTGCAACTGCCGTCTGATGTTTTACGGTAATTTCCGAAGAACGTAGACGAACGATATTAAAGGAATTTAATTTATTGGAGTCCACAGACTTGTAAAATTCCTACTTATGTGGACTGATGAAGAAGGCCAAGAAAACCAGAACAGGAAGCTAGATTTAATGAGGCTAGCTATAAGTTTACAGTTCGAAATGTTGTTAATGGTATCACCAAAGACACAGTGGTGTGTAGAAAGTCTTTTATAGCAATTCACGGTATAACGAAGGGTAAAATAGAATACCTAGTTAAAAATTTAAAACATGGTTCTATTCCAAAGGATGGTCGTGGTAAGCATAAGAACATACATGGGCAGTTAAGTGATGACCAACTGAAATTAATTAGACATCATATTTCATCCTTCCCTGGATGAAACAGCCACGATAACTTACACGACTCTTCTAAAGTGTACTTTTCTGAAGAATTAAATATACGAAAAATGTATAGGATATTTTGTACAGAACATAACTCATACGAATCATACAGAACCGTATTTAACAAGGACTTCAACATTTCCTTCGGTTATCCCCGTACGGACCCGTGCAGTACGTGTGACGTGCAGTACGTTTCTTTGGAAAAAGAAAAACTTAGGAAAAAAAGCCCTGAAGACTGTTTTGAAATTTACACCCAAATTAAACGCTTAACAACAGCAAACAAAATACACAAACTTAAGGCAGCTACTTTTTATGCAAGAAATAGAGCTGCAAAGAAAAGTTGTAGAACGTCTATAACCAAAGAAGCGATTTGCCCAGATTTTGCAAAAAAACCTGTCAGTTCCAAACATTCATACAAATGATGTCTATTACAAACGTCAATTGTCCATGTATATCTTTAACATTCATGTGCTATCCACAGCGGAGAGTTACTTTTACATGTATCCGGAAAATGTCACCCATAAAGGAAGTAATGATTTATGCTCGATGTTGCATCATTTTGTATATAACTGTTTCAGCCCCAATGTTACAGAATTGTCAATATTTTGTAATTCTTGTGGGGGTCCAAAACAAGGTGAAATTCCCTTGTTTAGATTCCTACACCACATAGTTCATGAAGAAAAAAGGTTTCAGTCGGTCTAAGTAACTTTTCCAATACGAGGGCATTTCTATCTGGAATGTGTCAAAAGCATGGGATTAATTAACCAAAAGACTCGAGCAGAACTTCCAAGGGATTTGATTCAGGCGTTTAAAGATGCACGGATAAAACCATGTCCCTTGGAAATAGGCGAAATCATAGGCAAACCGAGAGAGTATAGGAGAGGTCTTGCTGATAGAGAATTTTTAGAGATTTCGCCTACCAGATTATGCATACCAAGGTCAACATTATTTTTTTTAGCGCTCTTCATCAATTCGCTCTATTATTTCTTGCCGATATTATTCCGATTAATGCCCTAAAATTAAAAAAAAATGCAAGAGCTGAAAAAGTTTTGTGAATCTGAGGCCCATGTTTTTCTTTAACGCCCCCCCCCCCCCCCAAAGGACATGGCAGATTCCATATTACTACTATTATGTACTTTGATATGAAAATATATTGGGTATATATACTATATATGCTTTTTGTAGTTATTATTTATTTCTTTTGTCCACTATTTTCCGCAACATATACTCGTAAAACCTACGACCAGTTTTATATGTTTGGCTATCCACATATTTTTTATTCTATCATCCATATCCACCATGCGGTGCGCACCGTTTTATGTTTTATATCCTGTGTTATTCCACTGCGCCACCACGGGGCTTCGCCCTCGGCTATATTGCCACTATTATGCATTATGCACTACCCTAAACGATTGTTCTTTATTTATTGTTAAATATTACTTTTTATGTTATCACTTATTTAAAGGACCTAAATAAATGCTATAGGTACCTACTTACATTTTGACGGCATTTCTTTTTTTACCCGGATTTTCTATTTGTAATGTGTAAAAAAATATATAAAAACACATTTTATTTTATTTCAATAATTCGACTAATTCGTAATATAGTTTTTTTTTATTTGAAAAAGGTATGGAGTTCCAAAACTTTGGAACTAGATTGCATTTGGAATTAGATGGCAGATCTAAAATCCTGGTTGTAATGCTTGGACCCTGTCCTATAATGAAATCCTGGCTACGCCACTGTATAATTACTTACTCAAAGAAACTTCTCCATTTCCAATTTTTCAAATGTTGCAACCCTACTTGCGCCCCGCCTAAGAGTAAATCCTAAAGCCGCCACTGCCAAATACATGACTAATATAACTACCAAACGTTACAAAAAAGGATACACTTGCAAACATATGATGTGAGATAACCATTTCCTAAGATAATTTATTAATTATACATAAAAATGGTGGATTTCCAAACTTTCAAATTGGTATATCTCGAAATCATAAAAATGTGATTATGACATTTCAGTACAATGTTGTTAATTTATCGCAACATGTTTGTCACGGTAAAAATGAAATTTTCACTGTCACTGTCACAAATTGTCACTGAAGAAGAAATGTTCCGAATTTTACAAATAACAATTAATACCAATCCAACAAATGATTTTAGTTCTAACTAAGCAAGCAATTTCTGTATCACTCCCTCTTTAAATGCTTCAGAATTCTATTGTACCTATATGTAATTCAATATTTTCTAGCATATAGCTAGAAAAAGTAGTTGTTTTAATAGATTCTACAAGATTTTATGCATTTTAAAGTTAAAGTAAAGATGTTACATCTTCTGGATAACTGTATACCTAATACTATTATATATAATATGTTCAAATGGAACAAATATAAATAGTAGAATAGGTTTGTGTTTTCTATGAATGTCAGTTCCGTCAAAAATTAATGTCATAAAATATCACTGAATGTGTTGAGGTATTAATATTTTAAATTCAAGTATAAATGATCAATAAAACAAATCGTACATCACTCTGAAGATCCTCAATGAAGGTGAAAAAACTTGTACAACTTCTAAGTGATTAGTTTCCGTATATATGTCCAGATATGCAACTGGGAAGTGTCTTCCTTATTATTCATCTAGTTGCTTATTTCTCTATGTAATGAAGATTTCAAGATTTCTTTACGCAAAACATATATGAATAGCAAAGAACTTAAAGCTTTTATATATATATATATATATATATATATATATATATATATATATATATATATATATATATATATATATATATATATATATATATATATATATATATATATATATATATATTTTATATATATTTTTCAATGCAATAATACATATTACAAACAAACATATGGCTGTGCAATGGGTTCACCAATATCCAGTACAATCGCAGAATTAGTACTAGAAGATTTAGAGAAAACCATAATTCCAACATTAAACTATAAAATACCATTTTTCAAACGTTATGTTGATGATTGCATAACTGCATTTCCAACTGAACATAAAAATTATATCCTAAATAAATTTAATAGTTACCATCCAAAAATACAATTTACAATTGAAAACGAATCAGAAAATACAATAAATTTCTTAGACTTAACTCTTATAAATAATAAAACTGAAATATTAACAAAATGGAATACAAAAACAACATGGTCTGGTAGATATACCAATTTCTACTCAAAAAACCCTTACAACCATAAAAAAAACTGTAATAATTGGTATTGCAGACAGATCAATAAAACTAACGTCTGCCATTTTTAGAAAAGAATGCATAGAAAAAGCAAAAAACGTTTTAATAAATAATAACTATCCTTTTTCTCTAATCAACAAAATTTTCAAAAACCGAATTCACAAATACTACAATTAAGATATTAAATAAATTAACAAAAAACATTCTCTCTATATATAAACTTATATACGTACATACATACCTACTTACTATAAATATACATCTACATAATATTAACATAACCAAAATTAGAATAATAATGAAATATAAAATAGCTTAAGTTCGTAGGGTTTCTTGGCTGTTCTTCCCTATGATACTAATCGAACAATCTAGTAACCTTAAAAATTAATTAAAACTGTCATATTTACCTGTGTCAAATATGTCACAAAATAAAATACTCTTTTGAAAAAGGCCCAAGAAAGGGACCGAAACGTCAAGTAACCTAATCAGTCGTTTTATTGCTACTATCCCAAGATAAACCCTCCAAAAAAAATATATAAAGATAGCAAAGAAATTAGAAGATAAATATATATATATATATATATATATATATATATATATATATATATATATATATATATATATGTGTGTGTGTGTGTGTGTGTGTGTGTGTGTGTGTGTGAGAGCGAGAGAGTGGGTGTGAAGATAATATATATATATATATATATATATATATATATATATATATATATATATATATATATATATATATATATATGTGTGTGTGTGTGTGTGTGTGTGTGTGTGTGTGTGTGAGAGCGAGAGAGTGGGTGTGGGGGTATATGTGGTGTGTGTTTCTCTCTCTTTTTTCATGTTTTTTAACTAATTGCTTGTTTATGTAATCTGTTTCATCACATCACATTACTGTCAATCTTACATTAAAATATGATTTTGTTTACTTGCCAGTAAAAGCTAATATTTATAAATGTGCAGCATCAAGTGTACATCCGGTATGTGTACTATTTTTTATTTTTAATAAATTGGCATTGACCTAAAATGCGTTTTAACAGTCATATCAGCTATCTTTATAGACACAATATCTTCCTCTGTTGGGAATCTCATCAGTCCCGGCCTTTTAGGCTTAAATTCTGTAATGAAGGTACAGCAAAAATAATAAACAAATATCGCATGCACTGAAATACATTCTGTAATGTGAAATGAATAAATACCTGAAATCGAGATAATGCGGGCATGTGTGTTAATGGCGACATTCATGTGTGAAACTGGAGCCCTGCTCGTCCCGTCCTAATCCAGAACTCCTGCCGCGCTTCAACTGTCATCACTTGACAGCCGATATAATCGCCAGAGGCCAACTTGATATCCGCCTACGCCTCGTTTAGAACTTCATTGTGCCCTTATTTGTTCCTATTCCCGGGGAATATTGGGTTTATACCGGGCGATTTTCTCTAATTTGGACGAGACGCGCTCTGCTCTGTCTGGGAGCAAATACAGTGGGATATTTAACCCGTCAGTGGCGGGTACTGAGGGGAATAAGGTACACTTGATAAAGAAACTTAACAATAAAAGTGATTACGTGAATATTTTTACTTCAACCGTGTATTATAGGAACGTGGGAGGATGAGGCCCAACTGGCAATTACTGTTATATTATTGTGGCGGGTTTATTACTGTTAAAAAGTTAATCGATTCTTACTTATGACCGTATTTTATGTCTAATGTAAAATATTTCAGAGTCAAAATCTACCTGTAGGGGTAGTAGGTCCGAGTGGGGCGCATTGCCCTGTATGTAATAATACTCGTATTAATATCTTGTTAATCCTAATATTCACGTAATCACTTTTATTGTTAAGTTTCTTCAATGTAAACAATGTCAAACAATGTAAAATATTTCAGAGTCAAAATCTACCTGTAGGGGTAGTAGGTCCGAGTGGGGCGCATTGCCCTGTATGTAATAATACTCGTATTAATATCTTGTTAATCCTAATATTTTTCCAGATGATCATAAATTAAATAGAGACCATTCAAGAAGCTTCTACCAGTCTACTAAACAGCTGGAAGCTTCATTAAAAGTTGTGTCACCGGGTCTTTTGGCAGACTAGTGGTAATATATATGAGATAACTCCGTCTCGGCTTCTAGGCTAGATAGGAACAGGTCCTATCTATTCACAGAAACCGAGAACAAAAAAATTCTTCAGTCCATTATTAAAAAGTCGAATTTATTTAATAGAGTAACACACCTTGAGGTTTGGTGTCTTATTATTATTATTATTTGGTGTCTTAATATGCTGAAGAGAATAATATTTCCCACAAATTTAATAGCAATACCCGATTTGTTGGAAATAATAGGTTTATGATTTTCTTTTGCCAAGACCATCTAATGTACTATTACATTAGATGGTCCAAGAAGACCATGGTCCAAATATTGGAACCGAAAGAATACAATGAATGGAGAAGATTGGGTCAGTTAAAAATGAGAACATGGTTCCGATCAATGGAAAACAGGTTAAAAGAGAAATAGTCGAAAGTTCTTCGGGAGATGAAAAGAAGACTCTCATATCTTAGTGCATATAATTTTAGTGTTAGTGCGCTTGATATAGGTACATATTAGGTATATAATTGGACTTGAGTTTACAAGAAAGAAATTTATTTTATTTAAAAATATATCTTGAATAATAACATCTGGGCTATTCTTAAAATCGGGAAAAAGAATACATTTTTTATTTTATGGGAAGAGACCATCGGAATAAATGTATTAGCTGTTCTTAATACATACCAATATGTATAAAAGCTCAAATAATAATACAGGGTGTTCTTATACCAAATATGAAGGGTGCTTTAAAAAGAGCCCATTATTTCAAGGTTAAATAAAACCTGGTTCTCTGTAGCTAAGTATGATACAATGTATTGAATTATTATGTAGACATTTAGGAGTTATATAAAGAGCAGCACATCTGGTAAATGTCTGCCGCGGCTTTGCTGATATATGCTTTGTCATTTGACGAAATTTTAAATAATGGTGTTGCATACATGTGAAGATATTTCATCGATACATCATCTTAGTTCGACCTTCCTTCACTGCTTCACTGGTCGCGGGCTTGTTGGCATAAACATATGACCAGAGAAGTAGGATATAGTCCTTATTCTGTCATATGTCTTCAGATAACCCCACAGCCAAGGCCAAATCCAAATGTATTAAATCGCAAGAGCCTGGATAACACGACCCATGGGCGGTATGACACGTGGCACCATCCTGCTGAAATCATGTCGTTGAGAGCAATATCTTAACAGTAGTTGTTGAGTCAATTGGACTTTATACGCATCAAGATGCAAATCTTTATTAGGAATACGTTGAAGAGTAAATATTGTAATATCCAATTCTTGTGCACGGTGACGATTCGCCGACGTCCTGGACTCTTAGCCACACTCTCGCGAACCGCCATGGTGTGATGTTTTGTTCTGAAGGACCTCTACGAGCTCGTATCGTGTGTTTCACATCACAAACCGAATCAGTACTTCAGAATTTTTCAACTATTTTGACAGTAGACGAATAAAGAATATTATTTGGCTAGAAAATTGGACGCACTTTACGAATCGAGACATTCAAACATAGACCATTTTGGTAATAATATTTACTAATCAGGACGCATCGTTCTATAGTGTAATGCTCCATCTTTACTAACTCCCATCCGCCTCCTTTCGACTTATCACGTCATAGTCATGTGACATCCATAACAGTCAAACTGGCGCGCAATTCAAATCTTGCGCTCTCATTGAATCACCCAAATAGAGATTTTTTGTTTTTTATTTTTATAAAATAACAAATGAAACACATATATGCTTATTGTAATATGTATCTCTGTAGTTAAAAGTTGTCTGTAAAACAGTGTGTATTTAACCATTTTTTATTTAATTGTTTTTCTCTTAATTGGAATACTTTTATGTACTTTGCTATTGTCTTAAAATATTGAATTAAAATGTATGAAATTATTTAAAATAATGAGCATTCGCCAAAAAACGTCAACGCTGCAGCAAAACATAATTGATATACAATGTTATAATAATGGGGATAAAACTTTCAGATTCAGAAGAATTTAGCGAAAGTTTAAGTTAGTTTGTAGATTATTCATTTCAGATCTCCCTCCATAGGTCTTGCGTATTTATTTTATTTCATGCAATTCTACTTCTCTTTTGCTAAAGCAAAAACAATTGAGGGCCTTGGAATAAAAGGGCTCTAAGTGACATTTTCTTATATGAGTAGTTAACTATATGTTTAGGAACCTAAGGTATCAATTTATTTGGTACAAAATAGTTCTAAGTGATTTCTTGTATAGCGTCATCTGTTTATGGAATGAATAAAACTTAAAAAACTACAGAAAAGAGGGGACCAAGTGCACTTGGATCCTTCCTATTTCAAGAAAGCTGTTATTTTATACACACATTGGTATAGTTAGCTCTTGTATTTATAGAAAGAAATTATTTGTTAAAACAGGGAAAAAGTTGTTTGTGCATGGGTATTTTAAAAGCTGGTGCAATGGAAGAAAATAGTAACATTGAAGGTCAATTAGGACAGGTTGCAACAACAAATTCACAATTTGAAGGTAGAAAAGGCTAACGCTACAAAAAAGGCATGTACAAAAATATAAGGACTCTACCGACACGAATTTGATCTGTTTTGATCTACAACAAACTCTCCTCACACCATTATTAACGACATCGAAAGTTTTTTTACTTGATACAACTATGGACGTATAACTTCTGCGTTCATAATATACTTAACATCAGGGAAATCGTAAATGTATATGTGGGATGAAACTGTTTCATTGAGAGGATCTCAAGAAATAGGCTCATGCCTCATTCGTTTTGTCAACAATAAACTTTCGAAAGATGTTAAGAAAACTATTGCATATAGTGATTCTTGTGGTGGGCAAAAGAAAAACAAGAACCTTGTTAAGCTTCTTATGTTTCTAGTATAGACCACCCATCTTGAAGAACTCCACCACAAGTTTCTGGAACCCGGCCATACATTTATGGAATGCTATAGAGACTTTGGGGTTATAGAAAAGGCAAAGCGGAATATTCCCCAGGGATTTATTCCGGATCATTAGGCCAGTAATATTCTTCGTCATCTTGTAAAAAATTTACTGTACACAAAATGACCCCGAAAGATTTTTACCGTTTTCAAACATTAAATATGTTTAGTGATCCCAAGACAAATACTGACAATGCGATTTTGAAATGAAGATCCATAAAATACTTTTCTTATCAGAAGTCGTCTAAGATGTTTTCATTTTCTTATAAAGAAACTTTGAATGAAGATTTTCCGTATTCAGAATGTGTTCCGCCTAATACAGGTGAACGTACCATGCTTAAAATGAAAAAAGTTTTCCAAAAAGAACCTAAATGTACAAAAAATTAAGATTAACACACGCAAGTGTGTTAGTGGTACAACCTCCAACGTCTGCTAGAATATGTTCCTCCTGTCTACCATAACTTTCACAACAATATTCCCTAATATTCCCATAACTTTTACCACAATATTCCCTATGAGGAGAAAAAGAAACGACGTCGAAAAAATCCGCTAAGACTAAAACTGGGAGGCCTAAGGAGAAAACATATTTAAACACGACAAATAAAAAATCCGCAAAGGCTACAGCTGGGGGGCTAAAGGAATACTTTAGAAACTTTACAAAAATCTTTTGTTACTTTGTTTTAATAATAATATTTTCTAAATTTACTAACTATGTGCGTTTTAATGTTCCTGACAAAATTATAAAAATATTCAAACTAAAAGGGCTCAAATAAATTTTTCTAAAAAATTCACCAATAAATTGGGTTTTAACAGATGTGGTGCATTTATATTTTAACAAACGATTTTCTTAACTTAAAAAAACTATGGGACACATTCATTTTCTTAAGTTTTAACCTGGTTTTTGAATATTCAAAAAACTTATTATTATGCCCTTTATCATCTCATAATTGGGAAATATGAACCCCTTTTGAACTTAGACCCCTATTATTCCGAGGCCCTCAATTTCTTCTATTGGGGTGGTCCTTATTCTTTAATGTGTTCTTGACTCATATTCCCATCGTTCTCCTTCTGAGATCCTGTGGAGTCAGTAGGTGGCCACTATCGCCAATGTCTGGCAGCTATCAGTCTATCAGTGGTGGCCTCTAATTTTGGTTTAAAGGGGGGGGGGGAATCGTGAATATCGTGAATATCATATTGGAGGCTTATTCGCGAGCTCATGATGAGCAATTTACTATTTGCTATTATCTTAAAAACAATTTATATTCTTTAATACACTCACCTATTTTTATAGTTAAAATCCATCCTTTTGCTTTTGCAATATACAAAATAAAATACATAGAAATAAAATTCAAAAGAACGAATTTTGTTCATGACAACCACAGACTTTTATCATAAATGTTTTTTCCAAATTTGGGGAAAGAAATTTATTTGTTATTTATAAAAAAAAACAATTTATATTGTTGCTCGTTTCATGTAGTGCTCGGGGGATTTTTAATCGCGCAATTTTCATCCAATAATATCTAGGGATACTAAGGCATATTGAAGAGATGTTTTAATAATTTAAGTAAAGAAATGAGAAATTATTTTAGGTTTTCAGTTTATGTGGGTGGAATCCATTAAAAACAAACTATTCTTAAAATTTCTGGGAGAGCGGAGTCCTCCCTTACTGCACTTTGTGTATTCATGTGTTAATGCATGACCTTAGTCAGAGGAAAATGTTAAATATCTTCCACATAAAATTCTACACAAAACTCGACAAACTATTTTAGTAAACAGAATAATAAAGTAGTTGAAGTATTATTTAAAAGTAAATCAATGTTTGTTGTTCAACGTTTGTCCTATCCCATGATCTTTAGAAATGGCAACGGCGGGGGTCAGCAAAACAGGACAGATAAAAAACTGGTTGATAAAAAATGCTATACTCTGCTATACCCATTATCTAATAGACAAATTATGTAGCCTCTGGTCCCGATTCTCGAATTCTCTACCCCGCAGCTACTGTATTATTGACGACTAAGGGCTTAGTTGGCACACATTCTCTTGAAGCTAGAGCCAAATCGAAAAGCTAGAAGGCGCACCAGTTCCTGTGGGAGAGACGAGACCACAAACCATTAGCGATATTAAGTATGCACGTAGAGCCACTTGAAACCAGTAGAAAGCACCTGTTGGGATTATTATTAATATCATATAACGAGTATGTCCGACTTAACTAAATAGCCGTTATCCGTGCTGACAAGGTGTTTAATTGATTGGGTATTGATCATATTGTTGTAACTAATAGTTACAGTTATTGGTTAATATAAGTTATGCGTATCATTTCACAAATCCTTCCAGACCAAATAATAAAGAATTACCAAAATAATGCTTACCATTATAAAAAGGCAGAATTGTTAAATCACATTCTTGCACATTCATAGCGGTTGCTCTTTCCTTCAGAATTCCGATAAAACCTTTTCGTGAACCGACCATTGAAGGCGCACCATCTGTGCACACTACAACTAATTTACACCATTGCAAACTATATTGCTCAAAAGTACTTTGCACCCCTGTAAAAATATATTTTCCAGTAGTGGTCCCTTGTAGCGGCCGTAAAGCCAGTAATTCCTCTGTCACTGCAAATTCTTCATCAATACCTCGTATAAAAATAGCTAACTGGCTGTGTCAAATAAATCTGTACTCTCATCCAAATCAATCGAAAGTGCTTGAAATTCAACCAATCGATCGGTCAATGTTTTTTTGTAATCACTAGCCATCATATCTATACGTCGAACAACAGTACGTCGCGATTAGCTCATTTTCTCAAACTCCTTCTTCTCTGGGCACAAACGTTCTGCAACATCTACTAGGCACTCTTCAATAAACTGTCCCTCAGAAAATGACTTTAATGTTTTCGCTATCTTGGAACTAATTATAAAACTAGCTTTAACAACATTGTCTAGATTTGATTTTTGTGAATGGAACATTTGTTGCTCTTTCCCTAAATCGATACTGAGTTTTTTAATTTTCTCTTTTCTGAACTGGCCCGTCAGTAAATTATATTGAGCGAAATGCTTGCTGGAGTAATGCCGCTTCATATTGTATTCTTTTAAAATAGAATTTGATTGAATATTTCCCGCATCGTCGTACTCTTGACCGTACGCGAATATGCGATGCGAACTTGTTAAGAAGTAATGAGATGACACCCGCGCTGAGCGGTTTAAATATTCCTCCAATAAGCAACTAGAATACTCTCGATCATACGAGAGTGCTTTAAGTTCACGAACTGCTTCCCGAATGTTTATCTGTTTGTTATATAAAGCCCTTGAGGAGGAATGGGAAAACGTGCCACAACATTACATTAATAACCTAGTCTTAAGTATGCCAAACAGATGCCAGGAAATTTATAATAACAGAGAAGGGCCTAGGCGGTATAATACTACCTCTTCCACCTTGCTAAGATTTATATTAATTATTCTAATAAAATTAAGATAGGACCTTGCAAACCTTTTTTCTCTATCTGGAACGTTTTCGAGAAATCTTCAAATTTTGATTGACAAAGGTCCAGTGGTGACTTTATTGTTACAATACTTAGCCCACCACTGAATTAGTTACTATCGCAGATTTTTTTTTAATGTTTTATATAGGGATTTACCGTGTAATTACAACGAAATTGTAATTATAGTCATACACGTCCGAACAAGAAAAATAAAAAATGGTTTCGTGATATTTGTCTACGGTTTCCCGCCACAGATGTAAAATCTTAAAATTGTCGTTCATTTTAATTACACAGAGTTTGGCGCGCAGCCTATTTAAATTTACAGCCTTTTTGTGATACATGCTTATTAAATATTTTCCCATGCACCCTGTATAAGAAATGACAATTGTAGCTACTGAGACAGTTAGCAGCATGCAACCTTACTTGAAAATAAGAAATAATCCATTACTTATTTTATTTTTACAGTAGGAGATGCATTTTCAAAAAAAAAATTCCTATTTTAAATAAAACCCCCGTATATTCGAAAATAAGCGAGATATCAAAAAACGGCCAAATTTGTTTTTTCGAATTGGTCCATAGGCTACCCTGGTAAAAAAATTTGATCTCGATTTTGGTTTCCCTAAATTCTCGGTAAGAATTAAGTTTTGATTTTTTGTAGGGGTTTAGTTTACACCCCTTATATTCATTTTTTGAGCACGATAGAAACATGATATTCAGGCCATTTATTACCAGTGAAATTTCCAAAGACGTCCTGAAAATGGTATTTTGATATTCCATATTGTTCAGAAGATATATGCATTCAAAATTACAATAAAATTTTGAATTATTCCAACCTATTTAATGAAGGCATTAAAGTAAAAAATACACCAGAAGCTCGCAAAAATGTAATCTGAGATATTTCTTCAGTGACTATTAGTGGAGGCATATCATTATTTCGCTAATACGAGTTATTAACCGTTGAGGATATAAAAATTTGCTTGTTATAAAAAATAAAGCTTGACTAATTTCATAAAAAAAAGTTTTATTTAATTTTTTTTGTATATAAAATAGTTTTCGAGAAAATCAATATTGAAGAAATTCAAAAATTTATATTTGTAATGCCCGCAAATATTCGCGTATTTGAAATTCTGGGGGCGCGGCCTATAGAGAAAATTGAATTGCTCGAAAACTAAGCAAACTAGGAAGAAATCCCAAAATGTGTTGTCAATGGAATAAAAAATACTCTCATTTGTTGCCATTTTTGATGGCTATTAATATTTATCAGTATATAAAAATAATAATATAATATAATAATGTTACCTTTATAAATGTATTAGCTTTTAGTTCAAGGTAATACTTTGATGCAGACAAAGTTTGGAATAAAAATGTTCATATTTAAAAAAATACGCAAAAAATCAAGTGATAACTACATTATATTGTTATTTTTATATACTGATAAATATTAATAGCTATCAAAAATGGCAACAAATGAAAGTATTTTCTATCCCCTTGAAAACCCAGTTTGGTTATTCTTCTTATCTTGCTTAGTTTTCGAGCAATTCATTTGCTCCATAGGTCGCGCGCCAAGAATTTCAAATAAGGGAAAATTCGAGTGCATCAAAAAATTGAATCATCGCGCATCATTGAATTTCTTCAATACTAATTTTCTCTAAAACTATGGCATATACAAAAAAATAAAAGGGAACTTTATTTTACGAAATTAGTCAAGCTTTCTTTTTTATAACAAGCAGTTTTTTGATATCCTCAACGGTTAACAAGTTATTGGCGAAATAATGGTTTTCTCGCCAAAGGGGTGGTTTTTTTAGTGGGTTTTATAATCTATAACCCCTCCACTAACAGTTACTGAAGAAATATCTCAGATTACATTTAGTGCGATGGAAATTTTTATAATTACTGGACTAATTGGCCAGCAGTGTAGTTAGATAATAATTCCACTTAATTATAGGTTATTAATATATTATAATATTATGTTATACCACTTAGGACACCCATAATTGGTATTGAGCTTATTCCTGTAATTGGTTTTTTCTACCTATTGGAATAATAAACATTATTATTATAATATATCGAGTAATAATAGCTCATGAAGAGTCCGGTCCATTGATATTGCTATATTGAATTAATTATTCAACTTACACATCTTCCAACGTGAGATTACCCACCTTGCCATAAACAAATAGTTAATAATTAATAATAATACAATATGATTTAGGTACGAATAGAATCATCTACAACGAAAGTTCGATAACAATGAGCATTTCACACAGTTTTAGATCTCCACTAATGCATGTCCGATTCAAGAAGGATTACATTTGTAATCCAGTTCACATCTGATTGCATCGGGTTTATTTACATCTGTTACAGCGGTAATTGTAACAAAACATATAGTACACAATCCTATTAGCTGCATCTAAGTTGGAAAAAAGTAGGCTGGGGAGTCGTTGCTTGTTTGGTTATATGGCATTATAAGCTTACGATGATGCGTTAAATTCGAGGGGAGTATTTCCTTTAAAAAGTGTTTAAGCGCCCTGCTTTGTATTCTGTTTAGGTTTAGTGATGTATGTTTGACTGTTTAGTATATGTCGGTCCCAACCCCGCGTTGATAGTTTCAATGTAGTTTACTTTAGTTTATCTGTGGCATAGGTTGCCTTCTTGTGGCGTAATTTATAATTTATCTTATTGATGCATCGCCAACGATAACCTTTAGATCAGACATAGCTTGGTTCATAAGAATTCTACAAACATTTATTTTTTAATATTAATCATTCGCAGTACGAGACATCTAGCGGCCTCATTGTGAAGGTACAGAAAGTGGGTTAATAACGTTATTATTGTTTCATTCAAGTTCTGAAATTATTTATTGTCCTAAAATACCTGTATTGGGATCTCTACTTCTAAATACAGAAAGGTTGATCAAAAACGTCGTTCCTTCCTGGAGAAGTGGACTTAAGATATCTGTTTGTTATTTATAAGGATAATAAAATTTATCTGATACGTAGTGACGTATCATTGTATAATTCTGTCAAGCGGAGTGAATTTTCAGAGCGACTTGCATAAGAACATAAATTGTAGCAAATTTGGTCCCGTTCATTTTTGTACAGAAGCATATTTTTTCTAAAACATACGAAAACCGAAATATTTCGAAAATAAAATGATTTTTTTTTAATTTCCACAGGGATTTCGAGGTCGCAAAATGGGCATGTAATTTTTGACACTTGAACTTTACACTCCATGCCCCAGAAATCAAAACTCCGTAAATTATTTTCAGGTACCTGACGACTGTGCTACAAATTAGGGTGTACCTAAATATGAAATACCTAAACCTACCGAAAAATACATATATATGTACATATATACTATTATATAAATTTGTTGATTATAAACAATTAAATATTGTTTATAAAGACTACCTAGGTATATATTTTATTTGCACCAGTCACAGAGATATTCGCCTCTTTATGCACCTGCGTACTCATTATGTGCCCATATGGAACACATCAAGCACTGGATCCATAATTCACCATTTTGGCAAGCAGAACATTTTCCACTACAGAATATGCATTCTGCATCGCTATCGTCAGCCTTAGAGGATCCGGGTGTAACGTCCAAATCATTATCAGAATCAATTAATTTCAAATCTTCAGTAATATCATCGTATTCCTCATCAGAAGGTTGCTCTTTCGCTGGGCGTTTACGTTTTCACTTTTGTTGGCTTGGAGGATTTTTTATTCGAATTTAGGTTTAGAGTGAAGAGTCAGGTTCCTTTTCATTCTGGAAGCCTTTGCATCCTTCTCATTTTTGGATGATATATGGACTCTTCAAATATATGGATAAATATGGATATCAAAATAGTAAATTGCAGTGACTTCTAAGAATATAGATTAACTAAGGAATGGTTATAAAACATTGAATCAAAACACACAACGAAAGAAAATATGAACAAATATTCACCTTCCTCAAGGTTTTGAGAGCGCCCAATTAACAAATATCACCTGTGTCAGATATTTAAAAGTTTAAAAGTTGATAATTTCACTTATGGCGCTCTGTAATCATTTCGATGAAGTAACTCTGTAAGGTTACGTGTTTTTCGCTAGATGGCGACACCCGATTTAGGAAAAATAGAGGTATGCAAGCATATTCCATATTTGCACCTTCTCTACTTATCCTATGTATACGTTAATGCTGCAGCTCCTGAAGATAATGGTGGCATATTTGATATAAAAGAAATGTCAGATATTGGCATGTATCACATTTATTTGAATTTATTTATTTAATATTTATAGAATATTTATTGGATATTTATTGAATTTATTTGAAATATAAACTGGATAATAAAATAGCGATCAGAAATGTAGATACCTTCATAAATTACTTGAAAAATGTTATGACTGATGAGGCATGTAAAACTGCGGAAGAGGCTACGCGCGAGCAAAATAAAACCAAGTATTGGCATGAGCTTAAATTCGGAAGAATTTCAGCATCTAAAATATATGAAGCTGCACGATGCAATAGGCAGCATCTGTAATATCTGTATGCCTTATGGAATCTATAATGGGTGCATCAAAAGTTCTCATGACAGGAGCTGTTATATGCGGACAAACTTTAGAAGAGTCGGTTTAACGAGACGATCTTTAAAATTTTAAAATTTAAATAGGTAGGTCTGTTTTTAAACAAAGGTATCCATTATCCAATGTTTGGGGCATCTCCAGATGGCATTACAGATACCTACTGTATTGAAGTTAAGTGTCCTACAAAAGAAAAAACGGTAACAATGATATAATACAGAAAACAAATTTGTACCAATTACAGGTTCAAATGCTTTTTGCTAATATACCAAAAAGTTTATTTTGTGTTGCATCCCCTAATTTTGAGATAAATAAAAGTGTTTCTATTTATTAAATTGATGTCAATATGGAGATGTATTTAGAAGTCATGTTGCATGCTGCAACATTTTGAAAGCAAGAAGTATAGTATACAGCTTTATGTAAGTATCCTTCTAAGTGATTCGTTTTCCATATATCTGTCCAGATACACAACTGGTAAGTGTGCCTTCCTTATTATTCATCTATTTGCTTATTTCTCTACGTAATGAATTGGTACAAACCCAAGATTTCTTTTCGCAAAACAAATATAAAGCTAATAAATATATTCCAAGGTGAAAATTGGATTTTTTTTCGAATTTTCGAAATAACAATTAATACATAAAATCCAACAAATGATTTTAGTGTTGACTAAGCAAGCAATTTCTGTATCACTTCCTCTTTAAATGCTTCAGAATTCTATTGTATATGGAATTCAATATTTTCTATCATGTAGCTAGGAAAAGTAGTTGTTTTAATAGATTCTACAAGATTTTATGCATTTTAAAGTTTAACATGCCTAATTCTTTTATATATAATATAAATAGAACAAATATAAATAGTAGAATAGGTTTCTTTCGTCAAAACTAATGTGACATAAAGTGTCACTCAAAATGATTATTATGAATTATTAATATTTTATATTCAAGTATAAATGACCAATAAAACAAATTGTACATCACTCTGAAGATCCTCAATGAAAGTAAAAGAACTTGTACAACTTCTAAGTGATTCGTTTTCTGTATATATGTCCAGCTATACAACTGGTAAGTGTACCTTCCTTATTATTCATCTATTTGCTTATTTCTCTATGTAATTAAATGCTACAAACCCAAGATGATGACATGATGTAGAAATTTAATTTGATGTATTTGTATCTTACGCCGTTTTCGGCAGTGTACGCCAGTGTAAGAAAACTGGCAAATAGGGATAAACTCTGACTGTAGCCTACATGTGCGTAGCAACAACATCACCAAATATTGAATTCCTCGCAAAATAATGGCAATTCCAAGTTTCTAATTAATTTAAGGTGTTGCACTATAAGCATGGCTATAAGAAGTTGTTTGTTTATTGAATTTTATTAAATTTCGCTTTTATTGTAATGCCAACACTAAATGTAACTCCATGTGTGTAACTTCTTCATTTTAAATACCATTACTATTATTGCCCATGGTTTTTGTTTTTAACCGTGGTCCATAAGAAATTTATTTGCCCGCGATTTTTTTTTATCAAATCTGGCGAATGCGCTAGGAATGGGACGGACCTATTTTAAAGTTTAACATGTTCAAAGAGAACAAATATAAATAGTAGAATAGGTTTATGTTTTCTGTGAATTTCAGTTCCTTCGAAACTAATGTCACAAAATGTCACTGAAAGTGATAAAGTATTAATATTTTAGATTCAAGTATAAATGATCAATAAAACAAATCGTAGATCACTCTGAAGATCATCAATCAATATATATATATATATATATATATATATATATATATATATATATATATATATATATATATATATATATATATATATATATATATATATATATATATATATATATATATATATATATATATATATATATATATATATATATATATATATATATATATATATATATATATATATCTTTAAAATGATATAAAGCAAGTTGTGTGAGAGGTATAAATGAAATTTATTTTTTGTTTGAAAGAGTATTCGAAGGCATTATGTATGGGAAATAATATCGGTCAAATGTCCACCTCGGCTTCGCTGGGTGGCGCGCATACGAGAAGTCCAATTTTCAATGACTCTGGCGCACAAATCGGGCTGTATTTCATCAATGGCGTGGCGTATGTTGACTTTGAGGGCATCAGTGTTTTGTGGTTGGTTTGCGTAGACCTGTGATTTAAGAAAACCCCACAAGAAATAGTCTAGTGGGGTTAAATCGCACGATCTCGGTGGCCAGTTGATGTCGCCTCCGCGCGATATATATATATATATATATATATATATATATATATATATATATATATATATATATATATATATATATATATATATATATATATATATATATATATATATATATATATATATATATGTATATATATATATATATATATATATATATATATATATATATATATATATATATATATATATATAAAGGGTCCGCCAATAAGCGCGCTCGATCTTTAAAATGATATAAAGCAAGTTGTGTGAGAGGTATAAATGAAATTTATTTTTTGTTTGAAAGAGTATTCGAAGGCATTATGTATGGAAAATAATATCGGTCAAATGTCCACCTCGGCTTCGCTGGGTGGCGCGCATACGAGAAGTCCAATTTTCAATGACTCTGGCGCACAAATCGGGCTGTATTTCATCAATGGCGTGGCGTATGTTGACTTTGAGGGCATCAGTGTTTTGTGGTTGGTTTGCGTAGACCTGTGATTTAAGAAAACCCCACAAGAAATAGTCTAGTGGGGTTAAATCGCACGATCTCGGTGGCCAGTTGATGTCGCCTCCGCGCGAGATAACCATTCCTCCGAAGCGCTCGTGCAGAAGATCCATTGTGGTGCGCACTGTGTGGCTCGTAGCGCCGTCCTGCTGAAACCACATATCCTCGACATCCATATTGTCGATTTCATGCCAGAAAAAGTTCGTTATCATGGATCTGTATCGTTCGCCGTTTACCGTGATGGACACACCATTGTCGTTCTCGAAGAAATACGGCCCGATGATGCCTCCGGCCCAAAATCCACACCAAACAGTTACCTTTGCTGGGTGCATTGCGACCTGGTGGACCTCCTGTGGATTGTTCTCGGCCCAATAACGGCAATTCTGCTTGTTGACATTCCCAATTAACCAAAAATGTGCCTCATCGCTGAAGATGATTTTGCGACCAAAATCGGGGTCGACTTCCAACTGCTCTAAAGCCCAATCAGCGAAGATACGGCGCTGTCTATGGTCGTTTATTTTGAGTTCTTGTGTCAGCTGGATCTTGTACGGATGCATGCCCAAATCCAGATGCAAGATTCGGCGAAGTGATGTTTCCGAAAGGCGGAGTTCCTGTGCGCGACGTGAAATTGACTGTCGCGGATTTTCACGCACACTATCGCGCACAGCGGCGACATTCTGGGCAGATCGGACGTTTCGACGACGCGTCGGTGTTGGCTGATTGTTCACCGAACCGGTTGCCTCGAATTTGTTAATCAAACGACGGATAGTCGATAGCAGGACGATCAATTGCACCGTAAAATTGGCGGAGCGCGCGGAACGTTGCTCGAACCGATGAATGATTTTCGTAATAAGTTTTAACGATTTGCACATGTTGCTCGCGGCTGAATTGGTTCATGGTGATTTGTGAAGATACACTGAATAATAACAACTACGTTTGC
>CAXKVY010009961.1:0-17762 GCA_964058915.1 Tetropium fuscum
TTATGTTTCTAGTATAGACCACCCATCTTGAAGAACTCCACCACAAGTTTCTGGAACCCGGCCATACATTTATGGAATGCTATAGAGACTTTGGGGTTATAGAAAAGGCAAAGCGGAATATTCCCCAGGGATTTATTCCGGATCATTAGGCCAGTAATATTCTTCGTCATCTTGTAAAAAATTTACTGTACACAAAATGACCCCGAAAGATTTTTACCGTTTTCAAACATTAAATATGTTTAGTGATCCCAAGACAAATACTGACAATGCGATTTTGAAATGAAGATCCATAAAATACTTTTCTTATCAGAAGTCGTCTAAGATGTTTTCATTTTCTTATAAAGAAACTTTGAATGAAGATTTTCCGTATTCAGAATGTGTTCCGCCTAATACAGGTGAACGTACCATGCTTAAAATGAAAAAAGTTTTCCAAAAAGAACCTAAATGTACAAAAAATTAAGATTAACACACGCAAGTGTGTTAGTGGTACAACCTCCAACGTCTGCTAGAATATGTTCCTCCTGTCTACCATAACTTTCACAACAATATTCCCTAATATTCCCATAACTTTTACCACAATATTCCCTATGAGGAGAAAAAGAAACGACGTCGAAAAAATCCGCTAAGACTAAAACTGGGAGGCCTAAGGAGAAAACATATTTAAACACGACAAATAAAAAATCCGCAAAGGCTACAGCTGGGGGGCTAAAGGAATACTTTAGAAACTTTACAAAAATCTTTTGTTACTTTGTTTTAATAATAATATTTTCTAAATTTACTAACTATGTGCGTTTTAATGTTCCTGACAAAATTATAAAAATATTCAAACTAAAAGGGCTCAAATAAATTTTTCTAAAAAATTCACCAATAAATTGGGTTTTAACAGATGTGGTGCATTTATATTTTAACAAACGATTTTCTTAACTTAAAAAAACTATGGGACACATTCATTTTCTTAAGTTTTAACCTGGTTTTTGAATATTCAAAAAACTTATTATTATGCCCTTTATCATCTCATAATTGGGAAATATGAACCCCTTTTGAACTTAGACCCCTATTATTCCGAGGCCCTCAATTTCTTCTATTGGGGTGGTCCTTATTCTTTAATGTGTTCTTGACTCATATTCCCATCGTTCTCCTTCTGAGATCCTGTGGAGTCAGTAGGTGGCCACTATCGCCAATGTCTGGCAGCTATCAGTCTATCAGTGGTGGCCTCTAATTTTGGTTTAAAGGGGGGGGGGGAATCGTGAATATCGTGAATATCATATTGGAGGCTTATTCGCGAGCTCATGATGAGCAATTTACTATTTGCTATTATCTTAAAAACAATTTATATTCTTTAATACACTCACCTATTTTTATAGTTAAAATCCATCCTTTTGCTTTTGCAATATACAAAATAAAATACATAGAAATAAAATTCAAAAGAACGAATTTTGTTCATGACAACCACAGACTTTTATCATAAATGTTTTTTCCAAATTTGGGGAAAGAAATTTATTTGTTATTTATAAAAAAAAACAATTTATATTGTTGCTCGTTTCATGTAGTGCTCGGGGGATTTTTAATCGCGCAATTTTCATCCAATAATATCTAGGGATACTAAGGCATATTGAAGAGATGTTTTAATAATTTAAGTAAAGAAATGAGAAATTATTTTAGGTTTTCAGTTTATGTGGGTGGAATCCATTAAAAACAAACTATTCTTAAAATTTCTGGGAGAGCGGAGTCCTCCCTTACTGCACTTTGTGTATTCATGTGTTAATGCATGACCTTAGTCAGAGGAAAATGTTAAATATCTTCCACATAAAATTCTACACAAAACTCGACAAACTATTTTAGTAAACAGAATAATAAAGTAGTTGAAGTATTATTTAAAAGTAAATCAATGTTTGTTGTTCAACGTTTGTCCTATCCCATGATCTTTAGAAATGGCAACGGCGGGGGTCAGCAAAACAGGACAGATAAAAAACTGGTTGATAAAAAATGCTATACTCTGCTATACCCATTATCTAATAGACAAATTATGTAGCCTCTGGTCCCGATTCTCGAATTCTCTACCCCGCAGCTACTGTATTATTGACGACTAAGGGCTTAGTTGGCACACATTCTCTTGAAGCTAGAGCCAAATCGAAAAGCTAGAAGGCGCACCAGTTCCTGTGGGAGAGACGAGACCACAAACCATTAGCGATATTAAGTATGCACGTAGAGCCACTTGAAACCAGTAGAAAGCACCTGTTGGGATTATTATTAATATCATATAACGAGTATGTCCGACTTAACTAAATAGCCGTTATCCGTGCTGACAAGGTGTTTAATTGATTGGGTATTGATCATATTGTTGTAACTAATAGTTACAGTTATTGGTTAATATAAGTTATGCGTATCATTTCACAAATCCTTCCAGACCAAATAATAAAGAATTACCAAAATAATGCTTACCATTATAAAAAGGCAGAATTGTTAAATCACATTCTTGCACATTCATAGCGGTTGCTCTTTCCTTCAGAATTCCGATAAAACCTTTTCGTGAACCGACCATTGAAGGCGCACCATCTGTGCACACTACAACTAATTTACACCATTGCAAACTATATTGCTCAAAAGTACTTTGCACCCCTGTAAAAATATATTTTCCAGTAGTGGTCCCTTGTAGCGGCCGTAAAGCCAGTAATTCCTCTGTCACTGCAAATTCTTCATCAATACCTCGTATAAAAATAGCTAACTGGCTGTGTCAAATAAATCTGTACTCTCATCCAAATCAATCGAAAGTGCTTGAAATTCAACCAATCGATCGGTCAATGTTTTTTTGTAATCACTAGCCATCATATCTATACGTCGAACAACAGTACGTCGCGATTAGCTCATTTTCTCAAACTCCTTCTTCTCTGGGCACAAACGTTCTGCAACATCTACTAGGCACTCTTCAATAAACTGTCCCTCAGAAAATGACTTTAATGTTTTCGCTATCTTGGAACTAATTATAAAACTAGCTTTAACAACATTGTCTAGATTTGATTTTTGTGAATGGAACATTTGTTGCTCTTTCCCTAAATCGATACTGAGTTTTTTAATTTTCTCTTTTCTGAACTGGCCCGTCAGTAAATTATATTGAGCGAAATGCTTGCTGGAGTAATGCCGCTTCATATTGTATTCTTTTAAAATAGAATTTGATTGAATATTTCCCGCATCGTCGTACTCTTGACCGTACGCGAATATGCGATGCGAACTTGTTAAGAAGTAATGAGATGACACCCGCGCTGAGCGGTTTAAATATTCCTCCAATAAGCAACTAGAATACTCTCGATCATACGAGAGTGCTTTAAGTTCACGAACTGCTTCCCGAATGTTTATCTGTTTGTTATATAAAGCCCTTGAGGAGGAATGGGAAAACGTGCCACAACATTACATTAATAACCTAGTCTTAAGTATGCCAAACAGATGCCAGGAAATTTATAATAACAGAGAAGGGCCTAGGCGGTATAATACTACCTCTTCCACCTTGCTAAGATTTATATTAATTATTCTAATAAAATTAAGATAGGACCTTGCAAACCTTTTTTCTCTATCTGGAACGTTTTCGAGAAATCTTCAAATTTTGATTGACAAAGGTCCAGTGGTGACTTTATTGTTACAATACTTAGCCCACCACTGAATTAGTTACTATCGCAGATTTTTTTTTAATGTTTTATATAGGGATTTACCGTGTAATTACAACGAAATTGTAATTATAGTCATACACGTCCGAACAAGAAAAATAAAAAATGGTTTCGTGATATTTGTCTACGGTTTCCCGCCACAGATGTAAAATCTTAAAATTGTCGTTCATTTTAATTACACAGAGTTTGGCGCGCAGCCTATTTAAATTTACAGCCTTTTTGTGATACATGCTTATTAAATATTTTCCCATGCACCCTGTATAAGAAATGACAATTGTAGCTACTGAGACAGTTAGCAGCATGCAACCTTACTTGAAAATAAGAAATAATCCATTACTTATTTTATTTTTACAGTAGGAGATGCATTTTCAAAAAAAAAATTCCTATTTTAAATAAAACCCCCGTATATTCGAAAATAAGCGAGATATCAAAAAACGGCCAAATTTGTTTTTTCGAATTGGTCCATAGGCTACCCTGGTAAAAAAATTTGATCTCGATTTTGGTTTCCCTAAATTCTCGGTAAGAATTAAGTTTTGATTTTTTGTAGGGGTTTAGTTTACACCCCTTATATTCATTTTTTGAGCACGATAGAAACATGATATTCAGGCCATTTATTACCAGTGAAATTTCCAAAGACGTCCTGAAAATGGTATTTTGATATTCCATATTGTTCAGAAGATATATGCATTCAAAATTACAATAAAATTTTGAATTATTCCAACCTATTTAATGAAGGCATTAAAGTAAAAAATACACCAGAAGCTCGCAAAAATGTAATCTGAGATATTTCTTCAGTGACTATTAGTGGAGGCATATCATTATTTCGCTAATACGAGTTATTAACCGTTGAGGATATAAAAATTTGCTTGTTATAAAAAATAAAGCTTGACTAATTTCATAAAAAAAAGTTTTATTTAATTTTTTTTGTATATAAAATAGTTTTCGAGAAAATCAATATTGAAGAAATTCAAAAATTTATATTTGTAATGCCCGCAAATATTCGCGTATTTGAAATTCTGGGGGCGCGGCCTATAGAGAAAATTGAATTGCTCGAAAACTAAGCAAACTAGGAAGAAATCCCAAAATGTGTTGTCAATGGAATAAAAAATACTCTCATTTGTTGCCATTTTTGATGGCTATTAATATTTATCAGTATATAAAAATAATAATATAATATAATAATGTTACCTTTATAAATGTATTAGCTTTTAGTTCAAGGTAATACTTTGATGCAGACAAAGTTTGGAATAAAAATGTTCATATTTAAAAAAATACGCAAAAAATCAAGTGATAACTACATTATATTGTTATTTTTATATACTGATAAATATTAATAGCTATCAAAAATGGCAACAAATGAAAGTATTTTCTATCCCCTTGAAAACCCAGTTTGGTTATTCTTCTTATCTTGCTTAGTTTTCGAGCAATTCATTTGCTCCATAGGTCGCGCGCCAAGAATTTCAAATAAGGGAAAATTCGAGTGCATCAAAAAATTGAATCATCGCGCATCATTGAATTTCTTCAATACTAATTTTCTCTAAAACTATGGCATATACAAAAAAATAAAAGGGAACTTTATTTTACGAAATTAGTCAAGCTTTCTTTTTTATAACAAGCAGTTTTTTGATATCCTCAACGGTTAACAAGTTATTGGCGAAATAATGGTTTTCTCGCCAAAGGGGTGGTTTTTTTAGTGGGTTTTATAATCTATAACCCCTCCACTAACAGTTACTGAAGAAATATCTCAGATTACATTTAGTGCGATGGAAATTTTTATAATTACTGGACTAATTGGCCAGCAGTGTAGTTAGATAATAATTCCACTTAATTATAGGTTATTAATATATTATAATATTATGTTATACCACTTAGGACACCCATAATTGGTATTGAGCTTATTCCTGTAATTGGTTTTTTCTACCTATTGGAATAATAAACATTATTATTATAATATATCGAGTAATAATAGCTCATGAAGAGTCCGGTCCATTGATATTGCTATATTGAATTAATTATTCAACTTACACATCTTCCAACGTGAGATTACCCACCTTGCCATAAACAAATAGTTAATAATTAATAATAATACAATATGATTTAGGTACGAATAGAATCATCTACAACGAAAGTTCGATAACAATGAGCATTTCACACAGTTTTAGATCTCCACTAATGCATGTCCGATTCAAGAAGGATTACATTTGTAATCCAGTTCACATCTGATTGCATCGGGTTTATTTACATCTGTTACAGCGGTAATTGTAACAAAACATATAGTACACAATCCTATTAGCTGCATCTAAGTTGGAAAAAAGTAGGCTGGGGAGTCGTTGCTTGTTTGGTTATATGGCATTATAAGCTTACGATGATGCGTTAAATTCGAGGGGAGTATTTCCTTTAAAAAGTGTTTAAGCGCCCTGCTTTGTATTCTGTTTAGGTTTAGTGATGTATGTTTGACTGTTTAGTATATGTCGGTCCCAACCCCGCGTTGATAGTTTCAATGTAGTTTACTTTAGTTTATCTGTGGCATAGGTTGCCTTCTTGTGGCGTAATTTATAATTTATCTTATTGATGCATCGCCAACGATAACCTTTAGATCAGACATAGCTTGGTTCATAAGAATTCTACAAACATTTATTTTTTAATATTAATCATTCGCAGTACGAGACATCTAGCGGCCTCATTGTGAAGGTACAGAAAGTGGGTTAATAACGTTATTATTGTTTCATTCAAGTTCTGAAATTATTTATTGTCCTAAAATACCTGTATTGGGATCTCTACTTCTAAATACAGAAAGGTTGATCAAAAACGTCGTTCCTTCCTGGAGAAGTGGACTTAAGATATCTGTTTGTTATTTATAAGGATAATAAAATTTATCTGATACGTAGTGACGTATCATTGTATAATTCTGTCAAGCGGAGTGAATTTTCAGAGCGACTTGCATAAGAACATAAATTGTAGCAAATTTGGTCCCGTTCATTTTTGTACAGAAGCATATTTTTTCTAAAACATACGAAAACCGAAATATTTCGAAAATAAAATGATTTTTTTTTAATTTCCACAGGGATTTCGAGGTCGCAAAATGGGCATGTAATTTTTGACACTTGAACTTTACACTCCATGCCCCAGAAATCAAAACTCCGTAAATTATTTTCAGGTACCTGACGACTGTGCTACAAATTAGGGTGTACCTAAATATGAAATACCTAAACCTACCGAAAAATACATATATATGTACATATATACTATTATATAAATTTGTTGATTATAAACAATTAAATATTGTTTATAAAGACTACCTAGGTATATATTTTATTTGCACCAGTCACAGAGATATTCGCCTCTTTATGCACCTGCGTACTCATTATGTGCCCATATGGAACACATCAAGCACTGGATCCATAATTCACCATTTTGGCAAGCAGAACATTTTCCACTACAGAATATGCATTCTGCATCGCTATCGTCAGCCTTAGAGGATCCGGGTGTAACGTCCAAATCATTATCAGAATCAATTAATTTCAAATCTTCAGTAATATCATCGTATTCCTCATCAGAAGGTTGCTCTTTCGCTGGGCGTTTACGTTTTCACTTTTGTTGGCTTGGAGGATTTTTTATTCGAATTTAGGTTTAGAGTGAAGAGTCAGGTTCCTTTTCATTCTGGAAGCCTTTGCATCCTTCTCATTTTTGGATGATATATGGACTCTTCAAATATATGGATAAATATGGATATCAAAATAGTAAATTGCAGTGACTTCTAAGAATATAGATTAACTAAGGAATGGTTATAAAACATTGAATCAAAACACACAACGAAAGAAAATATGAACAAATATTCACCTTCCTCAAGGTTTTGAGAGCGCCCAATTAACAAATATCACCTGTGTCAGATATTTAAAAGTTTAAAAGTTGATAATTTCACTTATGGCGCTCTGTAATCATTTCGATGAAGTAACTCTGTAAGGTTACGTGTTTTTCGCTAGATGGCGACACCCGATTTAGGAAAAATAGAGGTATGCAAGCATATTCCATATTTGCACCTTCTCTACTTATCCTATGTATACGTTAATGCTGCAGCTCCTGAAGATAATGGTGGCATATTTGATATAAAAGAAATGTCAGATATTGGCATGTATCACATTTATTTGAATTTATTTATTTAATATTTATAGAATATTTATTGGATATTTATTGAATTTATTTGAAATATAAACTGGATAATAAAATAGCGATCAGAAATGTAGATACCTTCATAAATTACTTGAAAAATGTTATGACTGATGAGGCATGTAAAACTGCGGAAGAGGCTACGCGCGAGCAAAATAAAACCAAGTATTGGCATGAGCTTAAATTCGGAAGAATTTCAGCATCTAAAATATATGAAGCTGCACGATGCAATAGGCAGCATCTGTAATATCTGTATGCCTTATGGAATCTATAATGGGTGCATCAAAAGTTCTCATGACAGGAGCTGTTATATGCGGACAAACTTTAGAAGAGTCGGTTTAACGAGACGATCTTTAAAATTTTAAAATTTAAATAGGTAGGTCTGTTTTTAAACAAAGGTATCCATTATCCAATGTTTGGGGCATCTCCAGATGGCATTACAGATACCTACTGTATTGAAGTTAAGTGTCCTACAAAAGAAAAAACGGTAACAATGATATAATACAGAAAACAAATTTGTACCAATTACAGGTTCAAATGCTTTTTGCTAATATACCAAAAAGTTTATTTTGTGTTGCATCCCCTAATTTTGAGATAAATAAAAGTGTTTCTATTTATTAAATTGATGTCAATATGGAGATGTATTTAGAAGTCATGTTGCATGCTGCAACATTTTGAAAGCAAGAAGTATAGTATACAGCTTTATGTAAGTATCCTTCTAAGTGATTCGTTTTCCATATATCTGTCCAGATACACAACTGGTAAGTGTGCCTTCCTTATTATTCATCTATTTGCTTATTTCTCTACGTAATGAATTGGTACAAACCCAAGATTTCTTTTCGCAAAACAAATATAAAGCTAATAAATATATTCCAAGGTGAAAATTGGATTTTTTTTCGAATTTTCGAAATAACAATTAATACATAAAATCCAACAAATGATTTTAGTGTTGACTAAGCAAGCAATTTCTGTATCACTTCCTCTTTAAATGCTTCAGAATTCTATTGTATATGGAATTCAATATTTTCTATCATGTAGCTAGGAAAAGTAGTTGTTTTAATAGATTCTACAAGATTTTATGCATTTTAAAGTTTAACATGCCTAATTCTTTTATATATAATATAAATAGAACAAATATAAATAGTAGAATAGGTTTCTTTCGTCAAAACTAATGTGACATAAAGTGTCACTCAAAATGATTATTATGAATTATTAATATTTTATATTCAAGTATAAATGACCAATAAAACAAATTGTACATCACTCTGAAGATCCTCAATGAAAGTAAAAGAACTTGTACAACTTCTAAGTGATTCGTTTTCTGTATATATGTCCAGCTATACAACTGGTAAGTGTACCTTCCTTATTATTCATCTATTTGCTTATTTCTCTATGTAATTAAATGCTACAAACCCAAGATGATGACATGATGTAGAAATTTAATTTGATGTATTTGTATCTTACGCCGTTTTCGGCAGTGTACGCCAGTGTAAGAAAACTGGCAAATAGGGATAAACTCTGACTGTAGCCTACATGTGCGTAGCAACAACATCACCAAATATTGAATTCCTCGCAAAATAATGGCAATTCCAAGTTTCTAATTAATTTAAGGTGTTGCACTATAAGCATGGCTATAAGAAGTTGTTTGTTTATTGAATTTTATTAAATTTCGCTTTTATTGTAATGCCAACACTAAATGTAACTCCATGTGTGTAACTTCTTCATTTTAAATACCATTACTATTATTGCCCATGGTTTTTGTTTTTAACCGTGGTCCATAAGAAATTTATTTGCCCGCGATTTTTTTTTATCAAATCTGGCGAATGCGCTAGGAATGGGACGGACCTATTTTAAAGTTTAACATGTTCAAAGAGAACAAATATAAATAGTAGAATAGGTTTATGTTTTCTGTGAATTTCAGTTCCTTCGAAACTAATGTCACAAAATGTCACTGAAAGTGATAAAGTATTAATATTTTAGATTCAAGTATAAATGATCAATAAAACAAATCGTAGATCACTCTGAAGATCATCAATCAATATATATATATATATATATATATATATATATATATATATATATATATATATATATATATATATATATATATATATATATATATATATATATATATATATATATATATATATATATATATATATATATATATATATATATATATATATATATATATATATATATATATATATCTTTAAAATGATATAAAGCAAGTTGTGTGAGAGGTATAAATGAAATTTATTTTTTGTTTGAAAGAGTATTCGAAGGCATTATGTATGGGAAATAATATCGGTCAAATGTCCACCTCGGCTTCGCTGGGTGGCGCGCATACGAGAAGTCCAATTTTCAATGACTCTGGCGCACAAATCGGGCTGTATTTCATCAATGGCGTGGCGTATGTTGACTTTGAGGGCATCAGTGTTTTGTGGTTGGTTTGCGTAGACCTGTGATTTAAGAAAACCCCACAAGAAATAGTCTAGTGGGGTTAAATCGCACGATCTCGGTGGCCAGTTGATGTCGCCTCCGCGCGATATATATATATATATATATATATATATATATATATATATATATATATATATATATATATATATATATATATATATATATATATATATATATATATATATATATATATATATATATATATATATATATATATATATATATATATATATATATATATATATATATATATATATATATATATATAAAGGGTCCGCCAATAAGCGCGCTCGATCTTTAAAATGATATAAAGCAAGTTGTGTGAGAGGTATAAATGAAATTTATTTTTTGTTTGAAAGAGTATTCGAAGGCATTATGTATGGAAAATAATATCGGTCAAATGTCCACCTCGGCTTCGCTGGGTGGCGCGCATACGAGAAGTCCAATTTTCAATGACTCTGGCGCACAAATCGGGCTGTATTTCATCAATGGCGTGGCGTATGTTGACTTTGAGGGCATCAGTGTTTTGTGGTTGGTTTGCGTAGACCTGTGATTTAAGAAAACCCCACAAGAAATAGTCTAGTGGGGTTAAATCGCACGATCTCGGTGGCCAGTTGATGTCGCCTCCGCGCGAGATAACCATTCCTCCGAAGCGCTCGTGCAGAAGATCCATTGTGGTGCGCACTGTGTGGCTCGTAGCGCCGTCCTGCTGAAACCACATATCCTCGACATCCATATTGTCGATTTCATGCCAGAAAAAGTTCGTTATCATGGATCTGTATCGTTCGCCGTTTACCGTGATGGACACACCATTGTCGTTCTCGAAGAAATACGGCCCGATGATGCCTCCGGCCCAAAATCCACACCAAACAGTTACCTTTGCTGGGTGCATTGCGACCTGGTGGACCTCCTGTGGATTGTTCTCGGCCCAATAACGGCAATTCTGCTTGTTGACATTCCCAATTAACCAAAAATGTGCCTCATCGCTGAAGATGATTTTGCGACCAAAATCGGGGTCGACTTCCAACTGCTCTAAAGCCCAATCAGCGAAGATACGGCGCTGTCTATGGTCGTTTATTTTGAGTTCTTGTGTCAGCTGGATCTTGTACGGATGCATGCCCAAATCCAGATGCAAGATTCGGCGAAGTGATGTTTCCGAAAGGCGGAGTTCCTGTGCGCGACGTGAAATTGACTGTCGCGGATTTTCACGCACACTATCGCGCACAGCGGCGACATTCTGGGCAGATCGGACGTTTCGACGACGCGTCGGTGTTGGCTGATTGTTCACCGAACCGGTTGCCTCGAATTTGTTAATCAAACGACGGATAGTCGATAGCAGGACGATCAATTGCACCGTAAAATTGGCGGAGCGCGCGGAACGTTGCTCGAACCGATGAATGATTTTCGTAATAAGTTTTAACGATTTGCACATGTTGCTCGCGGCTGAATTGGTTCATGGTGATTTGTGAAGATACACTGAATAATAACAACTACGTTTGCCAACTCTACCACAAACAACATGGCCGCCATGAGCTGTCAAAGATCGAGCGTCCCTATTGGCGGACCCTTTATATATATATATATATATATATATATATATATATATATATATATATATATATATATATATATATATATATATATATATATATATATATATATATATATATATATATATCTCCAGATATACAACTGGTAAGGGTATCTTCCTTATTATTCATCTCTTTTCTTATTTCTCTATGTAAGTAATGATTTGCTACAAACCCAAGATTTCTTTTCACAAAACAAATATGAATGGCAAAGAACTTAAAAGCTAATAAATATATTCCGGGGTGAAAATTTTTATTTTTTTTTCGAAATAGCAATTACTACAATCATAAGACCCAACAAATGATTTTAGTTTTGACTAAGCAAGCAATTTCTATATCTCTCCCTCTCTAAATGCTTCAGAATTCTAGTGTATATGTAACTCAACATTTTCTAGCATATAACTAGGAAAATTACTTGTTTTAATAGATTCTACATGATTTTATGCATTTTAAAGTTTAACATCTTCTGGATAACTGTATGCCTAATGCTTTTATATGTAATATGTTCAAATAGAACAAATATAATTAGTAGAATAGGATTATGTTTACAAATACATTTTTTTGAATTCATTTTACAAGCACCTGGCAAACTTTTAGACCCGACTAAATAATCTGACTTTTTATGTTTTCACTCTTAAATTTTATAGAATAAAAATAACAGAAGGCCTCAAGAATATATTTAGCCAAAAAAAAGTATCTTATTTGAAAATATAAGGGTCGATTTAGCCCCGCTACCCTTGAGCCATGTCTACTGTTCTGTCTGTCTACTTAGGTGTAAGAGGAAAAGTAATGAACAAGTTTTCATCGTGCCTCAAATACCTACCCAAAAATATCTAATAGCTCTCCTACTATAATCACTTATATCAGTTTCGGATTAAAATTACTCACAAAATCACAGATAATAATTATTATAAAATTTAGGAGACTCGTTTGAACGTCTAAATGCTAGCATAAGTCATAGCTCATAGCTAGCATAACGCGTGAAATAGTAGTCGTGTCGAAAATTTTGGATCAAAAGCTGATGCCACTTTCTGTCCACGTATAAAAGTTCCCCTCTCGCTGTTTTCAGTCGACTTCATGGTATACTTTTTGTATATTAAACTGTATATTATCACTTTAATCACATTCTAATGAATATATCATGTTTAACTTGTTCTGATCTCATTTTACTGGATAATATTTCTATCAATTGTCAATATAAATACGTTGGGCAGCACAATAAGCATGAGCGCATATTTCACAAGCGATGCCCAAATTGAATATAGAATCCAACAGTATGAACAACGAATGTAAATGAAACATCAATATAAAATAGTTATCAATTAGTTTTCGCTCTGTTGGGTTTCGTATGCATAGACAAAAGCCGGTGGTGCAGAAAAATACAATGGGGAAGGGTGGATGGCAATCGCTATTGTCCCATTTATATTCAAAACGATTGACCCGAACCTTGATATACCCGTGGAATTATATATTAGCGGGTTGCTATTTTAGAATATTCTCTCGCTGTATTACGCCAGTCATACCTGAGAAATAAAATGACAAAACGCCATGTAATGCTGAATTTTTGGTATGTTATTTGGACTCGTTAGATAAGTGTGAAACTACGTTTTTCAAGCAAAGAAAAGTTGTGCTAGCTGCGTAATAAATGAAAAACTGCAAAACGCTCAGTCTTTTTTCATTTTTCCAGTTTCACTCAAAACATATACGTTTTTTGACATTAGTTGTCATTGTCATTTTTAATAGTTATTTATTGTGTAAGTGTTTTACATAGCATTTCATCCACGCAAGAAAGTTTAAACTCAAGAAGGACGTTCGAGAATTTAATTTTCTTTAGTGGATAAAACGCGACTAAAACACGAATGCTATACAACATTTCATCCACAGTCACGATCATTTATAATCAGATTTAATAAAAAATGATTTGACATTTCTCTCTGACAGCGGCTGTAACGTCAAAAATTATTGAAATTAATTAAAACATACTTGGAAAGTGTTGCATTGAGGTGTTGCTATTTTGTTTCGATTGTTCATCGATTTTATTTGTAAAAATTTGTGAATTTGGTGAAAAATGCAAGAATGCGATTTTGTTCCTGATGCCCGAGTGCACCGATTGTACGTTAAGTTGGGCTTAGTTAAGTCGACTTAAAATATTAAGTCAGGATTATTTTTAATTCAAATGCACCGTTAAAAATTCATAAAGACTTAACTAAGTCCAGTTAAAATATGGCAACGTTGCCTTTTAAGTCGAACGCCCAGTGACTTTTAGGTTATTTTGTTGAAAACATTTGTGAAAATTGACATCAAAATAATTTCAATTTGAATATTGGAAGGTAGGTAGGTATTTAATTTTGCGTCAATATATCTTCTCTCTGTATGGTCGAAGATCGTAATATCATTATACATTATAAAGATACAACTTTAATATCTACATTTATCCAGCAAATCATGGTATTTGAAAGTAAGAAGCAAACTTATTGTTCAAACTTTACTCCTGAGGAAAAACTTGATTTTTAATTGCAGAATAAAAACACGAAATTGAAAATATAAAGAATGATGGGATTATATCTGAGGAGAAAAATAGGGCGTGGGTAGAAATGGCAACAGTTTTTAATACGAGGTCTCCAAATCTGGTAAAAAGGTCAAAGGAAAATTAACTATAACGGTTTAAAATCAAAAAAATGTTGAGGCAAAAAATTACCGATGAAAGGAAGTCTAGATACATGACCAGTGGTGACCCTGCTCCTGTAAAGAGATTTTCTGGAAATGACGATTTTGTAATTAATTTCATAATTAATACCAAAATGAATTAATGTACCTATAGGTATATGGTTTATCAAATCCAAATGATGTTAGTTGTCCCAAACACCCAGATGAGGTATGCATTGTCCTGTATATATTTATAGGTATATAAAATATGTTTTTAATTATTAAATTCCCTCATTTTAAATCTTGCTTTAATTCTGCTATTGTTAAAGATGGTGGGTATTATCATGAATCATGAGCGCTACCGGGCCATCTTGCCACAATATCTCTAATTTTTAAATCACTGTCCCCTATGGCTTGGAAATTTATTGAAAAAAATGTGCTATAGGAAAAGCCTAAAAGCGCATAAAATACGTAATAATGCCTAAAATGTTTTTTAAAATAATGAAACATAACCTATTTGTGACTAGACTTAAACTCCGTCTTAAGCCCTCCAAATTGGCGACTTTAATTAAAGTCGGTCTTATCACATTAATCCGGGCTTTAATACACGGTGCAACATAAATGTGTCAAAATAAGTCTGTCTTAAATTTAAGCCAGGATTAAGACTACGGTGCACTCGGCCATGAGAGAACCTTCAGGAACCTGTAGAAGCAACTCTCCAATTATTGCCTGCGAAGTCCATGGATTTAATCCATATGGTCGAAGTATCCGATGCTGAAAGCCGCTGTAAAGGACAGTACCTAAAAACATAGACATTGGAAAATATAGTAAACTCACCGCCTATCTGAAGAGTGAGTCGAGAGGGTACAAAGTGAAGAAAGTTCCGGTATTAGAAATATGTGCTCTTTTCAATACCGCAACGTGGAAAAATATTTGACAAGGGCTTGCGATAAAGAATATTTGACGATTAAGTGATATCTCTTAACTTTTAGACATTGTAGATAATAAACTTTGAAATATTTTAGGATGCACTAATAATGTGGGTGTCTGGTGCCTGCCCTTGCTGTGAATTGGCGAATTTGAAAATCGCATATCTGCTTGTTTCTATACCAGATACCAAGACCGGCGTCTCACGAAAATTCACAATTATGGAGGAAGGATTATCTATCAATACTGTGGAGATGTGTGGAAAATACATGTCCTTACGTCCGAAGAAGTTATCCAACGACAGGTTATTTTTACGATACATTAATCAAAAATTTACTTCACAACCTATTGGAATCAACACTTTATCGAAAGTTCCTTCAAGAGTTGCTTCCTTTTTCTATATGGCAAACGCAGAAACTTATAGCGGCCATTGCATGAGGCGGACTTCAACAACTTTACTGGCTGATTAATAAAGGTCTTAAAAAGATTAATCTTAAAAAGATTAATAAAGGTCTTAAAAGATATAAAGATTAATTAATCGCCTTGCAACAATTAAACGACATGGTGGATGGAGAGAAGTTCCGCTATAGCAGAAAGTTATATGGAGGATTATATATCCAATAAGCTTGATATCGCAAGGAAAATCCAAGGTACTATTGGTACTAGTCGTTCCTTACAATAAGAGACATCCATTGTTTCTACAGATTTGTCAAAAACGACAAGCACTATGCGTTCTGAAACCGATGACAACTACAAGATTGTTATTAATGGAAACGAAGTGAAATATGATAAAACAAAGAAGGAAATGTTTATTAATACAAATGTTAATGTTAATACTAATAAAAAATAAATAAAATGTAATTGATTTAAGATTGTATTTTTCATTATTCCACTAGTGGAATAAAGTAATTTCATTACTCCACTAGTGGGTAAACTGGTACTTTATATGCTTCATAAGTGTGGATAAAACTCCAATGATAATGTGTGGATAAAGTATATTAACTTTGTGACAATTTATGTAACCCGCCGCGCTCCGTATGCCTAATAATTTTAGAGATACGGCTCCTCACACTTTTTTACATTTTTACAAAAAAAAATGTTTTAGTTTTGCTTTTGTTTTCAGTCAAATAACGATACAACCCCCCATCCTACGAGAAAAATTATAAGGAACTAAATTATAAGTTTTCACAGATTCAATTACTTACCTTGCATTACGTGAGATAACTTTTTTCAATCCGAGCAGTTTGCCTTTTTAAAAAGTGAATTTAAAATTGAACAACAAAACTCAAGTTATCAAATGAATTTCAAACTGAATTTATTATAATAACGAGGGTACGTTTTACAATGGGAATACATTTTTAAACTGAAAAATTTAAGATACACGGAGCTGTGGAAGGGCTTAAATTGTCACAAATTTAATTTAAACATGATAATTACAATTGGATAGGACTGGAACCTTTGATGTAACTATAACACTAGGAGTAGTTTCCACAAACACCAAAACACTTTCACTTCGCTCGACGCGCGTTTCGCCAACCAAGTTGGCATCATCCTCAGACGATTAAAACTGAGTTTAATTAAAACTGAGTTAATTAAAACTGAGTTTTAATCGTCTCCGGATGATGTCAACTTGGTTGGCGAAACGCGCGTCGAGCGAAGTGTTTTGGTGTTTGTAGAAACTACTCCGAGTGTTCTTATTTTATAATTATTACTTTCTTATATGATAACTTTGACACTTAGTACTGAAAACTTTAATATAGGGCGACCTTTAAATATCGTTACATATATACCTTTTGGCATTTATATTTGTATATATATATATATATATATATATATATATATATATATATATATATATATATATATATATATATATATATATATATATATATATATATATATATATATATATATATATATATATATATATATATATATATATATATATATATATATATACACTCCCCGGCACAAAATTCCGTCACCCTAAAATTTTGCCCAATTTTGATGTTTTATAACTTTTTTATTTTTCATCTGATTTTCATAAATTATTTACCAGTCTGTAGATCAGTTCATTGTGTGTCTTTTTAATTATTGTAATAAGTCATATTTTTCGTCCAGGCAATATTATACAGGGGTAAATCAAAGTGTTGTTTTTTGTCGTAAACTCAAAACACCCTGTGGAAAAATTGAGGCGAATAATTTTGTTTACAAACTGTTTGCTGCCATCTTAGACGTATTGTAAACATTTTGTTTTTTGATTCATCCCATTATCTCATTTCTTCTGCGAGCAGCAAAATTTTAAATGAAA
>CAXKVY010009962.1:0-29778 GCA_964058915.1 Tetropium fuscum
ATAGAAATATAAAAGACAGGCTTATCTCAAAACCTGAGTTTTTTAAGGTCAACTGGGCTTCAGACTGACTCCCAGGCCTCGGACTGGGAGTCAGAGACTAGAGATTTTATATCAGCTTGCCAAGATGGTGTGCTGAACACACTGGTCCACCAAAACCGCGCAATAGATATACCTGACGTTAGCTGCAGAGCATGTCGTCAGGCCCCAGAGACCATTATGCATTTGCTGTCAGCTTGTCCAGCAATAATATGCGATCTCTGCCTATATCTATTGACATAACACGGCATTATGATTGCTGTATCACCATCTACGGCACTCTTACGGTATAGATGAGATACCGGTGTTACCCTATGCTCCGAGGGATATCGAGTCCGTTGTAGGGAATAAGAGGTCCAGGATATACTGTAACTATTCATTCCCCACCGTCAGGCAGATAGAAGCCAATAAGCCTGACAGTCCCCCTGACGACCAACTCAAGACAATGTTCTTTATGGAGTTTTTGGCTCCGGCCGAAGAGAAAATTGTCTTGAAAGAGGGAGAGAAACGGACAAAATATCGAGATTTAGTCTCCGAGCCACACCCGGGTTATTCTGTTAAAATAGTGGTTCTTATTATTGGCTCTCTTGGAGTTAAACAATAATCACTGGTCTCAGAATTGAGAACCATCTCGGCATGCCGTCAATCCCCAGAAGTCATAGCTAGGAAGATGCAGTAGGCCGTCATACTTGGCTCGTTGCGTCTACTCAGAACACATGACTTGCGGCCTCAAGGACCACTTACCCCGCGGACGTGGGGAGTGGTAGTTGAGTAACGAGGCTGGTGGGACTCTCTGGACCAGTCAGAGGCCAGGGGTGAGTGACTAGCACAAAAATTAATAATAATATATCTATCCCTCGTTCTGACATATAAAACAATAATAATAATAATAATTTATTTCCATTAGACCTTTTACAATATTGGAATTGTCAATAATATCCGGCTGCTTTTCTAGCGTGACGTCAGTGTTACAATGCTATATTTTTTACTGTAAGTAAACTGAAGCTCATTTATTGGGAATGAATTACAATAGCTTGACTTGATATAGCGGTCTTTTCACTATACGAATGATGGAGCCCGTATTTGGTCTCCTCCACTTAATTGTCTAAATGCCTGACATCACAGTATATTTTTCCACGTCTATATTTAAATAACGCGAACTACTCGTTACTAACAAATTCAACACCTATTTGAACCTAAAGCGTCTAAAATTTACATATCTGATTAATGTTCTGAGATCTTGGGATATGTATCCTAAAAAAGGGAATTTGGCTTGAATTATATAGGTCACTTTTTTTACCTTATTTTATCTATCTACATCTGACCATAGTATTTCTTCATTTGGACAGCAAGAACATTATGAAAAGATCTACTTGAAATAATAATATATTACTTGTTCAACGAGCAATTAATGATAGCCATTATTAACGCAGGGTGACAGGGTTACAGTAACGCAGGGTTAAATAATGGCCAATAATTGCAAGTATGAATACTATAATTTGCCCACGACCATTGTATTTTTTTTGAACAAGTTGATTTTCAGTTCTTAATGCGTTTTTGGGAGATATGTCACAAAAATAAATCTCTATTTTAATACGTCAATATCATCAGTTGGCAGGATTCGGCGCTCATATAGCGACCTTGCTTTTAGTTCTCAGTGCAAATATGCAGAATGCTGTGAAATGTACATGGGCGGATTTATAAAGCTGCGTGAGTTACGTATAGTGAATTGCTTATCGGTGAGGTTGCTATTAGAGGGTGATTAGGGTGATCAGGAGGAGTAAAAACCACTTATACAAAACAAAAAAAATCACTAATAAGTACAAATAATACAATAGGTTGTATATATACCCCGTATTTTTTATTATAGCACGTTGATAAAACATTATCAATTGTGCTATAATAACAAGTTGGATTGCAAAACGTTAATTTCCTGCCAAATGTTTTTGATAATTGATGGAAGCAATGAGTTTTTTTATTCAGAGTTCTTTATCCCAAGTATTATTTTTGTACAACTGTCAAAAAACGTGAAATTCTTATGTTCCTATAGATAGATACGAAAAACATCTCATTTTTTCACCGCGAAGAAAAAATTATTCACAGTTAAGTAGCCGTTCACAACTGCTATTTGCAAAAAAAAATTGAGGGAACTTGCCCAAAGGTTAGGGGTGCCCGAACACTCCCAACCTTGGGGCGATGGGAAAAATGATTATTTACGCATCCTGAACTTCCTGACGCTTGGCCTGTATAGAGATCTAGTTCTATATACTTCTCAGAATTCCTTGTTGATACATAATATTGCTTTCAATGCAAATATACAGTAATTGTAATGTATTCTACTAAGATAATTATTCTATTATATAGAATATTTATAATATGATATTATAAAGATTCTATATATTCATATTGTACTCTTAAACATTTGTTCACACCTCACGTGTTTCCAACCTATAAATTTACAAATCCATGCAAAAGCTTTACTACTACCATGGTCTTAATTTCCCTAATCTTAAAATTTACTGAGACCACGCGACTGTCGAGTATATCGATTAAATCAAATAATGTGTTTTATTACAATAAAAGTTGCCACTAACCTAGACCTATAACTCCCGTTGACCTTTCGTGCTCAGCAGTTAATACTAATATTGCTTTTCCTGATAGGAAAGCTAATAAATCATAAATGAAACATTGCTGGATTTTTATTTCCCTTGAAGTAGAAATGCTGCTGTTGTTATGTCTAAAATGTGCACTAGTGACCATAAAATTGACGTTAAACTGACTTTTAATATTTGCAGTAATAATTACATTGAAGGAAATAGTAATCTACTTTAACATTATTTTACGTCCAACAATGATTTTATACGAGTATATATTATATTAATTGCGCAGTTGTTTGTATAGAATCCAGACTCCCTTCAAAACAATTTATTATTATTATTATCATTAATCTTATACACGGTGGGCCATTTTTAACCTTCACTATTGGGATCTCGATAACGAACGGTTATATTACAAAAAAGCGCTATTTGATGTCTATCTTGAATATGTCAAGATATCCAAGATATATTTGGTAGTTTTTCATATCCCGAAAAAACTGAAAACGTGGAATTCTACAATTATATTTCTTCTTATGGGATACCATATGATTTAATTCCTACAAAAAACTATTTTTTTCTCTTTATAAAGATGTAAAACACGTAGTATTTTTGAGCAAAATTGAAAAAACTATGTCGATTTACTCCTGGCACCGTGTTGCACGTTTAAAGCCGATAGTTCTTACTTTAATGTAAATAATAGCATGGCAACTTGATTTTCTTTAACCTATGACAACCTAAATAGTAGATAACTCATATTTTTTTTCAGGCTATTGACAAAAATGTTACGTGTTTTATATATTTATAAAGACAATGAAAATTGAGTTTTTTGTATAAATAAATTATATGATGTCGATAAGGAAAAAATAAAGTCAAGTCTGCATGAAATTCATACAAAGTTCACTGACCTCCTAAAGGAACAATTGCTGTTGCCATATCTAATTCTCAAATTTATCAATATTCAATTAAAATATCAAATTCCACAATACTATATAAAAGTTGTATATATTATTTTTGAATGGCATAAAAGAATTATTGTGCATACAATAATATAGTAGATATATTAGCTATTATTATATTTATTTTGAAAATATTTTTGTCTATTTTACTATGAGAGTTCGTTAAACATTTATCTTAAAAGTTAAAACAGGCAACGCCGCTCATCTCCTTGTCGGCAAGCAAATATCGAAAGCATATATTTCTTTTTAACTGATTGCAAATGTTGTGCTTTTTTCATTCGGCACGAAGTAAATATCGGAAACTATAATAATCGAATCTGGCAGTGGCGGGTGGAAATATATTTAATGGGAAATATGGAACATGAAAACAAATATGGTAACATGGAGTAATACGGAAATATGAAAATTATTTTAAGAGTATTTTACTGCACACAGAGAGATCATCCTCATCGCGACAAGGATGAATTGGTGGATATGTATTTGGATTATAGAGAAGGCATCAAAGGCAAGCATATAGACACTTTTAAGAGAAGAAAAGATGCATGGAAGTGTACAGCCACCGAAACCCAAAAGCGGTCGAAATAAGATTGTAGTGGAATAAGATGCAAAAAATGCGATACGTAGAACGGTCCACGGTTTCTTTACAAATAATGAATTTTAACTTTAGATAAGATGATAAGGTGAAGAACCTTAGGTAAGGTGATGCAAAGTATATGTGAAAATGATTATACCTAAAATGTGGAAGGCTAGTTTGGCGAAAATTTTGAAAGACATGAATTTTACGTATTGAAAAGTAGACAGAAAGAGTATTCTTATAGAAAGATATGAAATAGTTGTTTGGGAGATGGATTATCCGCGAACAATAAAAATGTAGACATTTATGACATTGAGCAAATGATTTTCTAACTTTTGTAAACAATAGTGTAGCGATAGTGGTGAGTTATAGTGTTAATAGTGAAAATAGTAGCCAGGTGTAGAAATAGTGATACGGAACTCAAAATACCAAAATATTTTCAATTTTTATAAATGGCGGTCATAGTGATAGTGACAGTAAACATAGTGATATTAATTACCGTTTTTAAGGTATTGCGATTATTTATTAATTTATTATTGCTTTGATGATTTTGTTTTTATCTTTTGTTCAGATTTTTTTGCCTTATTTTGAAACATATATTTATTTCATTTTTACGTTTTCAAGTTGCGATGGCTATGTAGCTGTTTTATACATATTTATTTTTGTTTCTTGTGAGAAATATGGCTACTGGGGACCACTCACTAAAAAATGGGAACGTGCTGAAAGCAAAACTTCATTAGTGGTTTGTAAACGTGCATTCAATATCAGCTGTAGTGTTTAAAACATGCATATAATAACCTCTATTTTCAACCCTCTAAAAAATGCCTACGCCCATGAGTAGCACTAACTAGCGCAGTTTTGCCGGTCAGTGAACTTCGTAAACATTTTATAGAGACTATATCGTATCTCAAAAACTAGTAGGCGCATCAGAAAAAAATAATTGACGTCAGTACATCAAGGACTAACCTAAAAATAACGAGGTTTCAATTTTTATATTGATAGCTGTCATATAAACAAATCATTTAAAATTATAAATTCGGCATTTTTCAATTTTTTGGTGTATTTCAATAGCGATATATTGGATATTTTGGCATATGTAAGATAACTATGAATTAGCGCAACTTTTTCTACCTGACTTTGTAATCTACCCGACTTTTTACCTCTTACCGTTTCCGAGATCCCAATAGTGAGTTTTAAAGAGCGCGATATATTTTTTATTACAAGTTTACGTGACCGTTAGAGTCCTTTGAAACTCTGTAAATTACATGATAATAATTTAAACTTGTTTTAAAAACTTGTGTTAAAACTAAATTTGTTTTAACTTTCTTTTGATAAAAGGGCAATCATGTTAACATCAGAGAAAATCGCAAAAGTTTTGTGCAAGGTGCAAATGCAATTTTCTATATGGCCGGAAAGCGTCCAGCGCGCTAATATCCGCTTTTCTTTGTTGTCATAGGATACACTTTCACTCCTCTAAAAGGCATGCTGTATGAAATCCCAGACCATCATCTCCCGGTCTATAGGTATCTATTATTTTGTATATGTGAGGAATTTAATTTTCTTCCCAAGTTCATGGAAGTATTTCAGTTAGTGAAATAAAATTATTCTAAATATTACACACCTTAATAAATTCATAATAAATTGTCGTAAGGTTTCCTAAGAGTAGTGGTTTCATAGAAAATTAATTGTAAACGTCTATTATTGGCCCGATATGAGTCAACAGATTGCGCTGTCGTCCTATATAAAAGGTCACTAGAAGCATTGAAGCAAGTAATTGAGGGTTATCTGACGTATTCAGGACAAACGGATTTCAGAAAATCCTGCCCTTTGCCAGGCTTTGAGATTTTTTTTCGGGGCATCAGTCCTACATCTGAACAATACGTTAGCCCTCGAATTATCTGAGACAATGCATATGTGAAAAACTTTTAAGAATTACTTTTACTTCGCACTCACCTTTCCTAACCCCAAGGGCATCGCTTCAATCAGCACAGGACTTTGTACAAAATGAATCGCAGCAGATTTGTAGAAATTAATGGCCGGTAAAAACATGACATGATCTAAATCGTTCTAGAGTTCTTTCTTTGTCCACAGGTAATTCGAATGGCAAAGTTGACGGACTGAAAGTTGCAATAATCCCAATGATGTTATGTCACAGATTCATGATGGCCACACCATAGCTTAAGATGAATTACGTGATGCGATGCTCACGTAATGTTATTGTGAATTAATGTGAATTATTTTAAAAATTGAAGGAATTATTAGACGCCATTAAAATAAAAATATACCTCAAAAATAGACGGCATTCAAAACAAATATTTCAGGATGTGCTTAGGGACATTAAATAGCACACCTATAAGTATTTTATAAGCCAAATCGGTCAAATTCTCATATCCTTTAGAAGATCAATTCAAAAAAGTTCAAGATTCGTGAAAAAATGCTAGCAAAAAATGGTCCTGTAATAAATAACATCCATACGTTATTTATTTATTTAGACGACGTCAAATTTTGGATAACGAGGCCTTTTCTCCTAATATAAAGTCAACTAATCGTAAAAAGATAAAATTGAAATCCAAGATAAACAGTATACGGGGTATCCCCTTCACTATAATACGCTCACTATTGTGGTATCGAAAACGGTAAGAGATACAAGTGGGTTAAAAAGTTTTATGGTGCTATTTTATGGCTATCTTAAACATGACAAGATATGCAGAATATCTTCCGTCATTTCCAGAATATCCCGAATAAACTGAAAAAAGAATTTGAAAATTTTAAATCACTTCTTTATTACCACTTTATTTTTTCTTATGTCATCCTATTATATATTTACCCCAAATTACTAATTTTTCTCTTTATAAATTTTTCTCTGTTAATATAGGCCGTGAAAATCCATTTCTTTTTAGCTCTATATTAATGTTTAATTATATAGGTATTCAGTTCTGATTATAGTCAAGCAGCAAACAAGCCTCTTTTGGGTAACGCGTCGCCGTAAATAGTTTTTCCAATACCAGGAATCCCAATAGCCGTCACCCCGAGCAAAGCGAGAAACATCATACCCCGCAATGTACTCCGAACTCCGACGAACACATCTGTAAAAAGGGAAATAACGCGTCACGATTAACGGGTCACAAATCATATAAAAGCAGCTCAGCCACGCTGAAATATTCGATAAGCATATCCATTTGGTACCGCCTACCAGTAACTGCAACGCCGTCCGGTAAAATATCTAGTGACAAGTAAGCGCGGATAGTAGAGTGACGAGTAACGGAACAACAGTGATCAAATTAATTCTAAAGTCGGTATTCCACCTGGTCTACTGCTCACGCAAATCCTGGGCAGAAAACTTCTGTTTCCGGCTCACGCAAATTCGGAGTCGGAAAATCCACTCCTGCTAACGCAAATTCTATGGCCTATCCGTGGAACACATGACCCCTGGAATTCCATCTGTCTCCACTCGCTGCTAACCGAGGCCCCTACAGCTAATCGGACTCATCGCATAATTCGCCTGGGACCAATTTGTCTGGAATCCTCCATGCAGCCCCAATCTAGCGCCTAGTGACTACCACTTGTTTCTGCAACTGAAGAAGCATCTCGGAGGTCAACGCCACGATGACGACACGATAGCCTACAAACGGAGTGTTACAGTGGCTGTCAAATCAGGCGGCAAACTTCTATGTCGGACTGATTACAAGAGCTTGTAGTTCGATATGATATGATATGAAGTGCCTGAATATTGGTGGAAATTATGTAGAAAAATAAATAAACGTGTGGTTTTTAATGTAAAAAGGAAATTGTTATAAAATGATAACTCCATGCAGCCCCAATCTAGCGCCTAGTGACTACCACTTGTTTCTGCAACTGAAGAAGCATCTCGGAGGTCAACGCCACGATGACGACACGATAGCCTACAAACGGAGTGTTACAGTGGCTGTCAAATCAGGCGGCAAACTTCTATGTCGGACTGATTACAAGAGCTTGTAGTTCGATATGATATGATATGAAGTGCCTGAATATTGGTGGAAATTATGTAGAAAAATAAATAAACGTGTGGTTTTTAATGTAAAAAGGAAATTGTTATAAAATGATAACTTGTATTTTTTACATATCAAAACTTAATACTTACTTACTTAAAAAACATGCCTCGTATTAAAAGATTTTGCTTCATGATATGTTTCAATGACTCTTGAAGATGACAAATTTCTCGGCATCACATCGGTATATCAACAACTAAAATACTCTAGAGTCTCTAAACTATTTCGGGCTTATTAATTTCGAAGATTTGCGATTTAGGGACTCTTGGAGTATTAACGAACAATATAAAGCAGAGTGTAGAATATACGAAGCGCGTTAGGGCGATGGCGAATTAAAAGATGCAAATTTTATTCAGCAAGCTATGTAACGGATAAACGCCACTTAAAATATAGACTTTCAGGAAAGTCAGAGCTCAAGCTGCCTTATAGCATCTCTTAAAATATAAGGGTAGCGACAAAAGGTAAGTCACATTCTATTATGACTTATTTCGAAGATGCATTCTATCAAACCCCATTCATTCATTCATTTTAAATTTGATTTCAAAATTTAAAATGAATTTTAAATTTAAAAAAAAATCACAGTTTTTATAATTGTCATTTCCATGTTGCATTATGTAACTGAATAATGAAAAGAACTTTTTACGTAATTTTGTTTATATTTTAAAGTGGCATTAGATAAAAATTTATGCATAACACATTATGAAAAGTAATTTTATTTGACGCATGTTATTTACCAAACTCGCTCGCTTCGTTCGCTTGTTTTGGCATATATTACAATATATAAAATATAATATTATTACTATTACATAATATTACATTATTAAATATTACATTCTATATCATTAATGACAATGGTTACACTTGCGAATGACGAAAGTAGAGAAAATTTTCTCTAAATATTGTTTTGCAACTGCTGACGTAATAATTTAGGTACAAATTTACAAAGGCGATTTTCAAAGAAGATATATTATAATATTTTGCCAGTTAGTGATAGAACCAATACAACAATGCTAACATCTCATCTCTTCCATCTTTAGTCCGTTATCAGGGTATTATGCGAATGTGTACATAGGATTTGAATTCAGAGTGGATTCGCGGCAATAAATTCAATCAGACGCCGTACAAATGTTCAATGAATTTAAAAGGGGACTTTCTCAAAGGGACGCCGAGAGTAACTGATCCTATAAAAACACTAAGAATATCCTTTGGTGTGTTCTTTCTTCGCACTGTATTCAATTGTAATTTCAGTGGACTGTATGGTTTTTTTAGTAGTTTTTAGTATGAAGTACAATTTCTCAGAAATATTTTGTTGGTTTTCCATTTTTATGGTTTTGGGGTGTTACGAGAATTATACATACATTGGAATCGGACGTTATTAATTTCCGAGAACTCTAGGAATATACAAGAAACTTTAAATTTATAAATAAATAATATAAATAAAACAAAAAATGAACATATGAAAATGTTGCAAACACAACAAATGTTTCAATGAAACATTAAATTCAGAAATTAAACACTTCTAGGTACGTATCTTTTCTAAATGTAATTTAACCTAAATGTACCCACTATCAATGACAAACTTTTTTATATCGTATACTTTCTTCTATAACAATTCTATTTTCTTCACAGACATCCAATTTTTAAAAAATAATAAATTGAAAAAGTCAGGAGAAATATCTTTGATAATATGACTCTATAACATTATAATCCTCCATATAGAACCATAAAACATAACATATATATATATATATATATATATATATATATATATATATATATATATATATATATATATATATATATATATATATATATATATATATATATATATATATATATATATATATATATATATACATATATATATACATATGTATCATCGTCCCATAGGATGTCGCTATATTGGCCCGAGTTATACACATATTACAGGGGTCTACGCCATTAGCAATTCTGGATTCCTTAGGGGCTAAGGTTTCCTGAGAGACCTCAACTTATTTCAAAGGGTATACGTACATTAGGCCTAAGTGCAGGACGTTGCCTATCTCCTTCCTGCGTATGTATTTAGATGATGTCAATTTAAAAGCTCTTTGTCATATGGAAATAACATAGTGGTATATCATTGGACCGTTAATTTCCATTTGCTTTGTAAATTAATGAGATATCTTAGGTGTGGCTACCTATGAAAGTTGTTATTGAGCTGAAGACAATAGCATTTGCTGCAAGTAAGAAATCAATTTGGCAATCGAGGCAGAACCAAGGTCGCTCATGTTCTCGAGCCCAAAAAAATATTTTCAACCCAAGAAAGTCACGAATCAGATAGAACCCCCCTCCCCTTAGGGCGAAGTATCAATTCTCTAGGACTTCAAATAATGGAAATATGCCCACTGGCCTGATTTAGAATATTTGCGGCATAAGAATATGTTGACTTGTTCCTGTAGAATTATCCGAGACGCCCTGTATACATTACAGAATGAGATGGAGTAATCGAGAAGATTCTTGAACCTTGAAATTACTATAAAAGGGCCAGCCGACCGTTACGGTAGTCAGTTTAGTTGAAACATTCATAGACAAGGTAACATAAAAAGTAATTACAAGTGTTTAACTTGCGACAACGATGTATCATTGTACATAGTTGTATCTTATTCAGTTGATACAAGTTGATATTAATAGTTGTATCTTATTCAGTTGATTCAGTGGATATTAATATACAGTATTATTTTACAATGCTACAAAGGCCGGCTTCATGCATGAGGAATATGTAGCATATTCACTATCACGTCAACCTACAATGATTCAAATGTACCTACAATGATTCAATTGCCTTCTCGTGTTTAGCAGAAATGTTCGTTGTATATAAATTACGTATATGAGACCTAAGGCCGGGTGGGGATAAGTGAAGGGCTATTCTCATAGTTATATCCAGTAGTAATTTTTGCTTCTCAGCACGACTCACGATATCAGCGGATCCGTTGATCTGACAAAAAAATACGAATACATGAAAATATGAGAAATGTTTTCGTCTCCCATTTCATATACCTTGATTAATTTCATGTTTTTTAATTTACGGAAAATGGATAGCTTCCGTACTGCTTTGAAATAAACTGGAATAATTCCCGGTTTTTTTCTTGAAACAACTAATTTCGCCGTATTCCCGCAGCCGAACCATCGAAAAAAAGACTCAATTACACGATATATAGAAAATTATATCCTCTTTCATTTCATGCACTATCACAATTTACGAAAAGTGGATAGTTTTCGAGACACCATTGGAAAACTAAAGAAATACGCTTTTATACGTTTTTTCTTTGCTAAAAAAATATATTTCCGGTCAAAACTCATATTGGCAAACCCGATATTCACGCACACCGATCCAAAAACATATAGACACGAAATATAATAACTCCACACAAAAAAATTCCTCTATTCCCTGTTTTTAAACACGACATGACTAAACTGCTACCTGAAAATGATTTCCATAATTCTCGCGGGCTACCCACATAAAAAGTTTATATTCATCGGTAAAACATTCCCAACGCTAACCGAAATACGGCAACTATTATTGTAAACATTATTCCATGTAGTGTATGAAAATATCGAGTTCTATGTTAAATCCATACTTCTCTCCACTGACATCTTGCTACCGTGGGGAGGCATTCATATTATTTAGTAAGTACGCCACTCAATATTTGTTTTCTTTGAGGATTTATTACTTATAGAACAAATAACATACATAAAGAAACATTACTTTTTCTTTCAAACATCATGATTAGAACTAGTAAATATGAGTCGGTTATATAATAAGTTTGGGTGGGATATGGAGAGAACAAAGTGTTTGTTTTCTTATTGTAGATAAATATGCGGAGAAGGATAATGCATAAAGAGAATCAATGTGATGTTCTCTGTGGTTGTATAATGTACGATTTGCTCCTTAGCTTGTTACTTACGAGTGTCCTTCTCGATTTCAGGAACACTAACTCAGGTTATTTTTGAATCTTCCTTACTATATACAAAGTTCCATTACTTTTGTACGTGGAGATTAATAGTGTAAATAGATATAGGGTGTATATATCTATATATATATATATATATATATATATATATATATATATATATATATATATATATATATATATATATATATATATTTATATCTATTTTTGTGAAAAGAAATCTTGGGTTTGTAGCATTTCATTACATAGAGAAATAATCAAATAGACGAATAAGAAGGAAGACACACTTACCAGTGCTATATCTGGACATACATACGGAAACGAACCACTATACACACGGAAACGAACATATACACGAACCATATATATATATATATATATATATATATATATATATATATATATATATATATATATATATATATATATATATATATATATATATATATATATATATATATATATATATATATATATATATATATATATATATATATATATATATATATATATATATATATATATATATATATATATATATATATATATATATATATATATATATATATATATATATATATATATATATATATATATATATATATATATATATATATATATATATATATATATATATATATATATATATATATATATATATATATATATATATATATATATATATGTATATATATATATATATATATATATATATATATATATATATATATATATATATATATATTTAACACATTTATTTATAACAAATTTGATGATTCTGATACTATAGATATATATGATAAAAATAAAATATTGTATTGTGGTAGGTATTAGAAAATGATAGGTAAATGAACTATTCCAAAAATATATCCGCTACATAACCTAATATAAAATTATTAACATTTACGACAGCAGAGTTTTGGAAAATTTTGGGAAAGTCCTAGTTGGTATCACTAAAAAAGCTTATTTCTAAGAGCTCTATTTAAAAATTGTTGTTTTATGTAGGTAATCGATTGATAATTTAGATAATTGTTCAAAAAGTTTTGTTATCTCATTTTATAGTCATAGAATTATATTTGAATGATATGATAAGGTACCTTAAATCTGTCGAACGTTTCTTTGCGCTTTTATTTTCACAACGTTGCTCTTGTCCGGCTAATTGTTATTTTTTTCAGCATACCCCGTCTATCTGGTTTCTCTGCAAATCAACAATTCCTTTAATCGTCTTCTCCCCTTATTTCTATCAGCAATCTGCTTCTAATATCTATCTGCAATCCCCTTTTCTTAATTTCGCGCTCGTATCCGCTTTTGTTCTTGAAATATTATTTTCTTGCTTGGTTTCCACCCTTTTTGTTTTCCTGATTTCTTGATTTCTATTTATAATATAGTCTATGCCATATACCATTCTCTACACTATATGTCTATGCCATGCACTTTCTTACATTAGTTATAAAGTTATTTATGCTTATATATATATTTATATATATATATATATATATATATATATATATATATATATATATATATATATATATATATATATATATATATATATATATATTTGCTTTGAAATTCTTTGCTATTCATATTTATTTTGTGAAAAGTAATCTTGGGTTTGTAGCATTTCATTACATAGAAATAAGCAAATAGACGAATAAGAAAGAAAACACACTTACCAGTACTATATCTGGACACACATACGGAAATGAATCACTATGCACATGAAAACGAACCACTTAGAAGTTGTACAAGTTCTTTCACCTTTCTTGAGGATCTTCAGAGCAGTATACGATTTATTTCAATTTGACTAAGCAAGCAATTTCTGTGTCACTCCCTCTTTGAATGCTTCAGAACTCTATTGTATATATAATTCAATATTTTCCCGCATATAGTTGGAAAAAGTAGTTGTTTTTCAATAGGTTCAACAAGATTTTATGCATTTTAAAGTTTAACATCTTCTGGATAACTGTATGCCTAATGCTTTTATATATAATATGTTCAAATAGAACAAATATAAATAGTAGACTAGGTTTGTGAATTCTAAGAATGAGTTCCGTCAAAAACTAATGTCATAAAACGTCACTGCAAGTGTTGGTGTATTGGTAATTTAAATTCAAGTATGAATGATCAATGAAATAAATCGTATACTGCTCTGAAGATCCTCAAGAAAGGTGAAAGAACTTGTACAACTTCTAAGTGGTTCGTTTTCATGTGCATAGTGATTCATTTCCGTATGTGTGTCCAGATATAGTACTGGTAAGTGTGTTTTCTTTCTTATTCGTCTATTTGCTTATTTCTATGTAATGAAATGCTACAAACCCAAGATTACTTTTCACAAAATATATATATATATATATATATATATATATATATATATATATATATATATATATATATATATATATACATACATATATATATATATATATATATATATATATATATATATATATATATATATATATATATATATATATATATATATATATATACATACATATATATATATATATATATATATATATATATATATATATATATATATATATATATATATATATATATATATATATATATATATATATATATATATATATATATATACATACATATATATATATATATATATATATATATATATATATATATATATATATATATATATATATATATATATATATATATATATATATATATATATATATATATATATATATATATATATATATATATATATATATATATATATATATATATATATATATATATATATATATATATATATATATATATATATATATATATATATATATATATATTTGTATTCGTAATCATTTCCGATAATATATTATTTGATACCTACTAAATTGTCTTGCACAATACTTTAACGAGAAATCTTTAAAAAATCTTTTGGTGGCGAAGAAGATATACTTGTCGGAGCGATGATGACTAATCATCTTCTTGTTCAGCATTTGCACGTAGAGGACATCTAATAAAATTATTAGTGTAATAATGAAATATGTGCATTTTTTCTAAATTGCGGGAATATTGGTATAACTTATGCTTGGCAATTTCAAGTTCTTCTACGTTCAAATTATTGAGTTTCAATGGCTTTAGTTCCGGTAATATTTGTCTGTCTAGAACGTAACTACAACAATCATAAGGTATTACGACTGGATGTGGATTGTAGTTGCCATCCACGAAGTTTCTAGTACTTGGGATAGCTAATTGTCATTTGAAGTGGTACTGAAATAATAGTTAATCACATGTTTTCTTCAATTTCTTGGACGTTATATACTTGGCTGGAGACCAGGGATATATGGCAATTTTTTGGCATTGATTATAATTTTTTTTAAAATCTGGCTTTACATACGGCATCGTTATCTATTGGCTACGCAAATAGAATGGAACATAATTTAATTCTGAGGTACAATGGTTTACACAAATTTGGATCCTGGATGGGTACATACATTAAACAATCATCATCTTACGCGATATATTTGTTAGTTATAGGCAAAATATGACGTAATCCAGTTCTATTATCCAAGATAGGGAGGGATTGGGTATAAACGGTACAATATGTAGTATTGTGGTTCTACCAGTGGCATTTTTAAAACGAATACCAACGTTGAATTGGTTTTATAGGATTCTAATTCGATAATATCGAAGTATATAGCAACATTTAATTTTTTTACAAGAAATGGTAAGCTATTTTGATGTGGATTTTGTGAGTTATCCTGTAATGAGCTAATCAGATCGCCAGGGGTAATAATTGATGAACGAATGATTTTTAAACGCGCGTAGGTTATTGAATTTAGATTATCATTTAAATTGTCTTCGACATACAGATAACTTTCCATGAGTTGTTCCCAGATTTCAAAAAACTTAAATTTTGCAATTATTATTTCTATTTTATCGGTTACTCCGACCATGATTCTCTCAATTTCTTTTTTATAGTTTTTGCTCTAGCTATTTTGTAATAGTGTGCCATTCCCCTAACGTATTTTGTGATTAAGTATTTTTGGTTATATGACGTTTCTGGTGGCCGATGAAACGTATGACCGAAAATTAATTCATATGATAGTAAATCCACGTGTTTTGCTGTCAGAATTATTATAACAGATCACAGCATATGGTAAAATGTTAAATGGGTGTTCATCGGTATTTTCTGCTAAGTGGACTCTAATCATTTCGGCAAGAGGTGCATGGAATCTTTCTAGTGATCAATTTGATTGTGGATGAACGAAATAGTTAATCTTATGTCGTAGAGGGTGCAAATGTCTTACAAAAGGGTGTTCAGGTACGTAATCACCATGGATACGTACCTAACGGTGTTCCGAAATGTTGGAAATGTAGTAATAATGTGTTTACTACTGATTTACCTGTTTTGTTCTCTATAGCGTATGCTTGTGTGAATTTTGTCAATTCTTCTCTAATTGTGAGATCATATTTTCTAGTTGGTGTTTCGAAAATGTTAATGTTTATGCGTCGATCCAAGTGAAATGTGAAAACTAGTTGTAATTCAAAGAAACATAAAATTTGGTGGTGAAAATCAAAGGCATGCCACCATTGTTAATAAACTTGTTATTCGGTATCAAACATTTGCAATGAAGGAAATGCAGTACTTGCTCAAGAAGATGTTCCTTAGATACCAATAACAGCGCACAAAAGAGTCACAATAGGTAGTTCGAGGCCGTAGCCACGCTATTTCTGGGTCCGTGTGTAAATAATTCCCATAAAATTAAGTAAAGCCCAATCAATCAATTCAAAGTGATAAATAACTGCATTGTGTATGTTCTATATACAGTTGTATTAAAATATTTGTTTGTAGTAAGTTATATCCAGTGCTATTAACATTATCATCCAGGGATGGACGCATGGGCCCCTCCTTTTATACTACGTACATGTAAATAAATACACACATCCTATAACAAAAACTGTTCAACAAAATTGATAATAAAACCATATGATATCTTCGGTATGTCCGTACCCTAAGGTGAATAAGTAACTGAATGTTAAGAGAATATATGAACCCAAAAACTATAAATGATATATACAAGAAAACCTCTGTTATAACGTAATTGAGCTAAGGTTATAATATAATTTAAATGAGATAATCAAATATGTATTATGACAAGTAATGGATCAATGGTGTATGACAGAAATCATTTCATGTCGTTCTTTTACTGCATATTTTTACGTTTTTTGAGAGGGAAGTATGGCGACAAAGCGGCTTATATTTAAATTAAATTAAAAAAATTTAAGTTGAATCCCGACAAAATGTAATTTTATATCCGCCACTAAAACTTTCCACCACGATAGGATTCCGGCGACGCGACGCCGCCGACGGTTCATCGCGCGGCTTCTGCAGCATCATAACTGTTTTGGAAGCTGATCTCACCCGTACTGGATAACAGATAATTTCTAATAGCCCAATTAGCATATAAGGCATTTAAGTTCCATTTGAACGGCCTATTTTTTCGTTTAGCTTCATTGTAATTAGACATTACTTAAATTAGGCACACTATAAAATCTACATTGGCTTCTCAAAGGACGGTGCAGTCGCGAGACACAATTACAGTTTTATATTGGATTAGCCGCTACACAATGGAAGAGAATTATGAAAATTTTCATCGCGTCGTTTTCCATCCCGTTTCAAGAACATGCTGTCTACGAGGTTACTTTTAATTCGGTATTTTATAAAAATGGGGGCGTATTGTTACGCTAACAGAATAAGATTTTGACTGAGGGGTGAGGCCTGTTTTTAATATAGGAACTTGGTTTCTGATATGTTTGATTCGTTAAAGTATTGTGCAAGATAATTTGGTAGGTATCAAATGAGATATTATCAGAAATTATTACGAATGCAAAATTATATATGTATGTATTAAGATATATCAGATATATAAGGGAAAATGATGGTATATACTAAATAGGAAGTAGGGATGTGTAAAGATGCTACGCATAAATAAAATAGAAAACTAAAGTGAGAAAGTGTGCATGGCATAGACATTATTAGTATAGAAAATAGGATATGGCATAGACTTTATTCTAAAAATGAATCAAGAGATCATGAAAACAGAAAGGGTGGAAACCAAGGAAGAAAAATAATAATTAAGAGAAAATAAGAAACGGAATGCAGATAGAAATTTGGAAGGAGTTTGCAGAGAAGAATTGAGAGGAAAAAAGCAAAGGCCAGGGGAGAAAATAGTAAACGGAGATTGGAGATACATTTGGAAGCAGTTTGCAGAGAGAAATAAGGGGAGAATAGTATTAAAGGAGTTGTTGAGTTCCATGGAAGCCATACGGATGGGGCATGCTATGGATGGGGCATATAACCCTTGCACGTCACTACTCACCACGTTAATAATTCTACAGATTTTGTATCAACAAAAGTTGTTCATAGCGTAATGTCGGCGTTTGAGTAATTCAATATAAAAAAAACATTTCAACATCAACAACCATTCATCAAGCTATTTCAATTCTCTCATATAATAATCAAGAATCTAAAGGTCATAATTCGATCATGGTGTGCATGGTGTGCATCATACTCGCGGGTATAAAATTTTGAAAATATGAAAATTATCCAAAATTATATTCTAGATCTGAATCCAGAGGCCATGATGTCGGCCAAGATTATGAAAATGCAGAAAACAAAATACAAATTTTTTGGATCTTAAATATTGCATTATCTTTCGTTTGAAGTGCATTTTCAAAATTATTTATAAAAAATATTTTTTAATAATTTTTATCTCATTCGAAAGTTTAGTGTTTGTAGTTTCGTATAAGTTTAGCAGAAATGCATTATTTTTATGATAAACTACCCAATACATTGTTTAAACAATATGTGCTCACAAAGTGAAGTGTATATTTCGGCATCGAGGTACTTTTATTATTATATACTTGGTATTTTGAAAAAAGTCAAAAGCATCATAAATATCACAAAATAAAAAAAAATGTTTTTTAAATGACACCTCACATTTTTTTATATCTCTAATAAAATGACAACAGAACAAGGATTACAGAACCCGGGTTACAGAACATGTTCTGTAATTATTTTTGTTGCTGCTGTTTAGATTTTTGCTTCTTGTATTTAATTATTTAAATAAAAACTTTTGTATAATAACAAAATGTTTTAATTCAGTTTTATTAAATTTTCTGAGTAAATATAAATATAAATTTCAGAAGCGGTACTTCGACTTTCTTCGGCAGCATCTCTATTTTTTTCAAAAACTCTTCCGCCTGGCTGATAACCCTTTAAAATTTTGAGGAGATGTCAAATAATTATTAATTTATATCATTTAGTTTTGAAGATCACCACAATAAGAGGAGATGGTGTATATGCAAGAAATGTCAAAAAAATCATATTATTCAAAAACAGTTGAGAATCATGATAGAGTTGTATTATCAAACTTACCGTTAATATTGACGAATAACCCAAAAACGTAATGAAAATGGGGTTTCATTTAAAATTACAAAGTTGCTGCCAACTTCCGGTACAACAGAAAGTGATAAAAATTCGAAAATATTTTAGAATGGGTAAGAAGAATAATGCTTTGATAAGGATAAGTATATTTTTGCGAAAACCTATTTGACTCGAATTTCAAAGAGACATTTCAATTCAGTCATTAGTTATGTACTGCTGTAATTTGTACATGGCCTTGGCTGTTATTTTGTTTATATATCTCATAATTTTATGATTCCATGTAGGGTATATTTTCATATATACATTTTTTGTTCATCAATATATTCATACAAACGGCCTCATCTCCGACATATTGTGTTTTATTATTGTATCTCTATATCTGTATCTCTCCGGATGTACATCTGTAACTCAACTTTTATTCACTTTATATTTTGAATTCTTAAAGTATGGTAATTTTCTCTCAAGTAATCGCTAGTAATAAATGTTCGTGAATAAAAAAGATTTTTAATAAAATCTGCGTATCTTTCAAATGGTAATATTGCAATGTGGAGTGTATGACAGTGAATAGTAATATGGCATACATGTATAAATTATTACTGTTTGTTCAGCAGGAAACAATAGATCGCTGTACGAAGAGAATGCTCACATTTTTCTGTATTATTTAGGCATGTTTGTTTCTTGCTGTACATTTAAAGTATTTATTTTATTGAGTTCTTAACAACGAGCAAAAAACCCTCATTATATCGATAAAAGGAGCCGTGCTACCGGATTTTTAACAGCGTGGTCAAGTATAACCGATTTCCAGGAATTTAAGGAAAAACAAATTATTTTATATACATCGCATTATGACATTATCATGTAGTATAACAAAATATTGATCACACTGTAAACCTTTCGTCATATCATAAAACATTTCTGTGGTGAATGTGATGCAGATTAAGAATGTTTCCCATTCAAATATTACGGATCCATTTTACACGTTCCTCGGCTGTGTCACACCGGCATCATTGGCATTCATGGATGTCTAATACCATCGTAAATGGGGGTCAACAATAATTCTTGACATAGAAGTAATACAGTTATTCTTGAATTTAATGTATAATTTTGATGAGTTTTGTGTTAAAATTGACTAGTTATTAGTATTCTATCAAAACTTAACAACTTGTTGAATGAATGCGCCTTTATAGTGACAATTTTAGCTTGCTGTAAGAAAAATTATACTTCCCCGATCTCCCATTGCGGCACTTGTGGGTATCCTTTGAATTTTTTTTATATTTCGATGTTTCATATTTCGAGGTTACAAACTATACTCTGTACTCTGAAATCTGTATTCTACATTCTATACTCTCTGCTATATAATCTGCATTTTGTATTATGTATTCAGTACTCTGTAATCCGTAGAATGTACTTACTCTATGCTGTGTACCTTGTACTTTGTACTCTGCGATTGGTATTTGGTATTCTATAGTCTCCACTCTGTAATATGTACTCTGTATTCCGTATTTTGTATTCTGTATTCTGTAATCTGTAGATTTTGCTCTTTACTCTACCCATTGTACTCTACTCTGGACACTCTCTCTGTACTCTGTAATCTGTAGTCGGTAGGTAATATATACTCTCTACTCTCCAATCTGTAAAATTTATTCTGTACTCTCTACTTTCTGCCATGTGTGATACTCTGCAGTGTGGACTCTATACTGTATACACTGTACTCTGTCCCTGTACATTGTACTCTGTACTCTGTACTCTGTGCTCTGCGTTCTGAATTCTGCATTCTGCACTCTGCATTCCGCCCCCGCCGCACTCCCCACTTCTCGCTCTATACTCTGTACTCTGTACTCTGTACTCTGTACTCTATACTCTGTACTCTGTACTCCGTACTCTGTACTCCGTACTCTGTGCTCAGTACTCTGTACTCTATACAATGTACTATGTACTCTATACTATGTACTCTATACTATGTACTCTATACTATGTACTCTATACTATGTACTCTATACTATGTACTCTATAATATGTACTCTATAATATGTACTCTGTATTCCATATTATATGCTCTATACTGTGAAATCTGTAATCTACACTCTGTAATTTATACTATGTACTCTGTAATGGGTACTTTGTACACATTACAGGTTACAAAGAGAGAACAGAGTATACTTGGTTCTCAAACATAACGGATTTCACACGATAACGAATTTTTGAGAAATTTGGAAGGAATATATTTTTCTTAATGCGCATGAATAGATTAGATGTTAGATACATGATTAGATTTTGAAGTTACCCTACTCTACTGTAGAGGTAGCTTTTAGAGGCTTGAACATTTGAAAGCATTCGCAATAACAGGAAATAATATATTTCCAAGATCTAGCTTGATAATTCAATAAAAAAAATGATATAGGTATGATGGTTACCGAAATAGTGAACTTATAAATGTCTGTATTATCACTTACTCGAAAATAACTTTTCAAAAAAATGTTATTGAACCCAAAGGGATAGTTACAACTATCCTGAAGTAAAATGTGAGCGAGGTTATTAAATTGAAATGACTGTTTCAATGCAGATACTACACCCAGGAGTGAAATGCTATTACATGTATTTAAATGCTTGGCTGGCCTGGTTTAATAGGCAGTTACAACTACAGTACTTACTTTTAGAAATGTAAAATATTTTTTATTAATTTCTAATTAACATCTTGTTGAAAATTGTGATATTTGTATATTATTATTATGTATTATTATTTATAAACTATTTATGATTATTAAATGTACGGTTAACAAAATGATAACTTTCGGCTTGATTTAAAATAAAGAACTGTTTTGACATTGCTTTAACTCCAGACTGCCGCCTTACCTGCCTATGGATTATCATTTTTATTTAAGTTGTTTTATGTAAAGCCGTCTCATAGCTTTCGATGTCCTTTAAAACATACGCTGGTTCACATCTAGCTATTATTCGGGGCCTTAGAGACGAAAAAGTGTTAAGCTTGTTACAGTTTAAAAACGAAGGATTTTCAGTATATTTTTCCTGTTTCTACATTAGCATGTAAAAGTTTGCGTATGAAATCATTTTCCTGGCAATCAATCACTGTCAAAAGATTTACACGTCAAGGGCGTCTGAAAGTACGCGGAGTAATTAATAATCAATTAATAAAACAAACGAATATCAGTGTCAAGCTGCCCTGATTCCTCCGCTGAGATTATTACAGGAAAAAAATAACAAGTTAAATGTCAGCCCGGGGTTATTTATCACAATGGCTCTTGAGAAATTTATTGCTATCAGAATTCTTAGTCTATAACGACATGCAAGCATTACTCACAGCCTTGGTCGCAGTAAAATATCGTTACAGCAGAATGCCAATTTTCATTATATATATATATATATATATATATATATATATATATATATATATATATATATATATATATATATATATATATATATATATATATATATATATATATATATATATATATATATATATATATATATATATATATATATATATATATATATATGTATATATATAATATATGTTGTGATAAAAATTAAATTGTATTTAATTTATTGTAGTTAATTAACATAAATCCTAATACACGTACAGGCCTGCATGGTTCTACCTTTGTATTTAATTTACCTACCTCATGCCAGTCTATTAATATAACCATATAGGTAACTATTATATTTCTAACATTTAATGTACTGTTACTACATCAGTATTCTTATTTACTTTTATGTTATTTCTTTGTACAATGTATTATTGATGAATAGACATTGATTATTTATTATTATTATCATCATAAATCACCATTTTTTCATGGCAACAAAATCTATAAAATATATACCTACATAATTATACTTATAACTATTATTTTTATTACGTTACTCCGATTTAAATAATTTAAATTACAAATCAGAACAGATGGTCATTATATTATCTTTCCTATTTGAACCTTACTTACTATACGCTAGAACGACTCTCAATATTAATTTACGCTCTACAGCAAAAAATAACAAATATCCGAATTTGCAATGTCTGGCGCACCGATATATGTGTTACGCCGCGCCAAAATCATAATATACATAGTCTTTCAAATAACGCGTAATGCGTAATAAACAGTTTACTTGACTATTAAATGCACTCCTTTCATTTTTATAAATATTACAATATTATGATTCCATCACGAAATACTATATAAAATTTAAAATTGACTGTAAAAATTCGAAATAGTGTTAACATACTAGAAATATGGTAGTTATATGCCAGAATGACCTATAGATTCCAAAAATGCAGAAATATACAGGGTATCCTATTTCAAAATAAAAAGTTGGGACCACTTCCAGGGAAACAAGTCCTACAAACTTGAGGAACAGCCAAAGAACTGTTGTCTTGATAACATGTGACGCATGCCAAGTTTCATCTCGATCTGTTAACAAATAAAGAAATGGCAGTCAATGGCAAGAAAAGTTATCTCGTTGATACCCGGTATATTAGTAAATCTAAAGGAACCATTCGATTTATTAATATACCGGGTGGAGCTGTTGTTTGGTGGCCCAAGAGTCAACAAATAACGGCAAAACTTAAGCTATGCCAGGTACAAAGAGTTGCCCGTATGTTGTGTCTTCCACCGCTAGATCTACATCTAGAAGAAGTGGCTCGGACTACCATAACTCGTCTTAAATCCGTTGGCATACTACCAAATACAAGCTGTGGTCAAACCACAAGCCGCCTGTGGACTGAGGCTGTCAAAACGATACCTCTTTTACAGGCATGTGCAGACGGTATTCCGCCTCGGCTTGTCTTTGATAAACCTTACACCATACAAACTACTGGTGAAGAGGTTGCACAAAATTCTTCTAATGTATCGAATATTTATCTAATAAAGAAAGTCTTAATATTAATTTCAAATTATTAATTTTTTTTGCCTGTTTTATGTCCCCACATATTGACAATTGAATAATATGACTTACGACAATTAGGTGTATTTATAGAAATATTATATTGATAAAAATTTCGAGTGCGCCACTGTCTATGTCCGTCGGTGTATTATTGTGGGTTTTTAATTAATACAACTACCTTCCCTGTATGTTAAAAAAAATGTTAAACATAAAGATGTTAAACTTTAAAATGCATAAAATCTTGTTGAACCTATTGAAAAACAACTACTTCCTCCAACTATATATGCGGGAGAATATTGAATTACATATACAATAGAGTTCTCAAGCATTCAAAGAGGGAGTGATACAGAAATTGCTTGCTTAGTCAAAACTAAAATCATTTGTTGGTCTTATGTATTAATTGTTTCTTCGAAAATTCGAAAAAAATCAAATTTTCACCCTGGATATATTTATTAGCTTTGAAATTCTTTGCTATTCATATTTGTTTTGTGAAAAGTAAACTTGGGTTTGTAGCATTTCATTACATAGAGAAATAAGCAAATAGACGAATAAGAAGGGTTAACATCTTCTGGATAACTGTATGCCTAATGCTTTTATATATAATATGTTCAAATAGAACAAATAAAAATAGTAGACTAGGTTTGTGTATTCTAAGAATTTGAGTTCCGTCAAAAACTAATGTCATAAAACGTCACTGCAAACGTTCGAGTATTAATATTTTAAATTCAAGTATAAATGATCAATAAAATAAATCGTACACTGCTCTGAAGATCCTCAATAAAGGTGAAAGAACTTGTACAACTTCTAAGTGGTTCGGTTCTGTGTGTATAGTGGTTCGTTTCCGTATGTATGTCCAGATATAGTACTGGTAAGTGTATCTTCCTTCTTATTCGTCTATTTGCTTATTTCTCTATGTAATGAAATTCTACAAACCCAAGATTACTTTTCACAAAACAAATATGAACAGTCAAGTTCACCTTCATTGAGGATCTTCAGAGTGATTTATACTTGAATTTAAAATATTAATATTAATATTTAATATAATTGTGCTGTTCCTAAATTCTTCTTGAATTACGCATTCCGACCAAATAATTGTTTTGGAACATATCCTGTTGCATGTTTTATTTTGTAATATGACCATGCGTTACCGCAAGTTAAAGTATTTAAATGGAAATTACCATATCTGTTTTACAAGCAGCATCCGGCACATTTCTGCTCCATTACTTTTGCGATACTCTATATGGAAGTATCAAGGGCCCACTTATAACCCGTTACAAGGTCTTCTAATACCCCCTATCATTGCTAAACTACTTTCCATTTCATTTGCATTTGAAATTCAGTGTTTGCATTTCCCGCTTTATCCATTATGCCTTACATTGCGTGTGGCTCTTAGCCTACCCTACGCTGTCTCGTTATTTTATATGAGCTGCACTTCGTATTATAGTGTGGGCTGCTCTCACAACTAAAATTCCCAAGTTAATATAAGTACGGTTTTACAAACATATCAACGATGTATTCTGGGTTTACAGGCTGTTACTTGTAAATGTACTTATTACTTTCCATTGCTAGATCTTTAAAAAAGTTAGTTGTGGCGACGACACCCGACGGTTATTTATTTATCGGTTTTTATTTAGACAGATCTATTGGATAAACATGTAATATCCAAATTAGATAATCGGTGTAGGGGAAGATGATTTTCTGGAGAGAAATTCGTGAGGGGTGGTTTAGTCAATAAAAAAATAACCGTCGGGTGTCACCACATCTAACTCAGATTTTAGACATCTAGTGGATAAACATATCATATCCAAATTAGAAGACAATCGCTTTAGGGGAACACCATTTTCCGGAGGGAAATTCGCGAGGGATGGATTAGGCAATAAAAAAATAACCGTCGGGTATCGCCACTTCTAACATTGTTTTTTAGACAGATCTAGTGGGTAAACATATCATATCCAAATTAGAAGACAATTGGTGTAGGGGCACATCATTTTCCGGAGGGAATTAGTCAATAAAAAAAATAACAGACGGGTGTCGCCGTCATCTAACTTAGTTTTTTTAGAGATCTAGTACGTAAACATGTCATAAAGGCCCTTTTTGAAGACAAGTTTTACCTGCAGTTTTCTCATTGCGCATCTATTTCATTGGGGCATAAGTCATAACAATGAATGCATACCATGGTAATATAGTTAACATCCATTGTCTCCATCAAGGTATTCGATATCAAAAATAGGTTTTAATTAAAATCATATTTTATTTAAATTTTTAGTATAAAAGACAATAGGGACAAAAAATATTGGATGCATAGATATAAAAATATTATAAAATATATTATAATATATTAAAAAATAATATAATTTTAACATAAAACTGTATATTAAGAATAAAATATAATAGTCGAGTCAATGAAGGGGAGAATAAATATAAAGAAAAGATACATATTTTAGATCGAAACATATTTTTATGGTAACATGTTAGTTATACCCTCAGAGTCATCTTCTATACCCTCAGAGTCAACTTATGTGCTAGCCATGCTCTTTTTTTAACAACCCATGTTTGGCCAACCCGGGTAGCAATTTATTTATTTTTATCTCTAATTCATAAGAAAATAAATATTTTGCCTTAATAATGCGTTCCCACAGATTTTTTGGGTCGTTGATTTCGAATCTGAGATGAGTTTTTCTTGAAATTTTAACATAAATAAGTGAAAATATTGAGAAAGCCCTGGGAAATTGTGGAACGTTCTGGGAAAATGCGGAAAATAATTTTCTTTTTCATCGTTTTAAGATATTTTAATGACAATTTTTCGCATTTTCCAAGAGTATTCTACAATTATCCAAGGCTTTTTTAAAATTTTCACTTATTTATGTTTAGATTCTTAATCGGCGTATTGTGGAAAACGTGAAAACAATATCCGTTTCAGAAATAAAACCGTTTTAGTTTTACCGTTTCAGAAATACAAGGGGTAAACGAAATTTTGTTATTTTTTATCTCCTAAGTGAAATAATTTACTGTAATTTGGCTGTACATTTTTCTTAATAAGTATCGTGTTTTTTATTAATTTCATTTGCCTTCCTTAAACAGCGACGTAACCATGAGTGTTGTTAAAGAGGTACGCCAATGATGCCAAAGTCAAAGTTATGTGACTCGTTGGTACTAAGCTATGTATCATATTGCTATATAGTCTATTGGCTTGCAATATTAAATAAAGACAACGTGGCAAGGCTGCAAAACGGCTGCTCAAGATTCAGCTACAACTTAAAAAAATGTTACCATATCTCTAGTAAATCAAATTTACTACTTTACTACTACTTACTACTACTTACTACTACTACTAATTTACTACTTACTTTACTCTAGTAAGTTCAAAATTGTTGAATCTTAATGAGCGTTTTGTGGCACACTTGACCTATCTGGTATGTAAAATTGAAAATATAAAAATGCCCAAGTAGTTATACCCATGAACGTGCCACTAGGCATTGTGATCTCTATACGAGTCCTCGACACAGCTCTGCCCACTTTCAACGATCCTTTAATTTTATTGTGCCTAAACTTTATAACAAGCTTGTCCTCTTGCATAAAATCTTCTCCAACTGTTAATTCCTTTAAAAAACAATTCAAATCCGTACTTTTTGCTAACAGAAACTAAAATTATTTATCTGTTTTGTACTTAGTTAGCTTGTGTGTATGTGTTTTAGAGAACTTACCTACTAATTATTTTAGACTCTGTATTTTAATGGAATGGTTAAGTGGTAGAGCAACTTGTTGAATCTCTCCATTCCCGTTATATATTTTTATTTTGCATTTATTTAATTAGAATAACAATTGATACACATTATTATTATTGCCCGTCAGAACTTCATATTGCAGTTTGTACATGTTTTTCATAATTTCTTGTCATTGTTTCTCACAATAATATTATTAAAATTATGTCAAGAAATAAAATTTATAACTATAAAGAGATACGTTTTATACAAAAAATTAAAAGAGGATTTTAGAACAAGAGGACTTTTGTTAGTAATAAAATTGGTTTGACGTTCTACGGTTGATGACAAATTAGGCCGCTGCGTACGAGCTGTTTAAAAGACATAACAATAACATCCAATGCATGTTTATAATATACTATTGAATATCTAGATCTACAACGATCCTATTAAGATGTATTTATATTAAAAATTCATTGACATTCGACCTGGTGTACACATAAGTAGTTTTTCGTAATTAAATATTAGAAATTTATACCCTCTTTTATTTAAACTCCAACAACAAGCTTCCCATATACAAGCGGTCAGAAGTATTTTCAAAAAAATTTCATATGTTGCAAGACTTTTTGGCAGATATTCTATTAATGAGGCATTTAAAACATCATTTACTTTCCTCAAGAATTGTGTTTGGGTAAATTTAATGTATCCTTAAATATTGGAATCTGTATAGGTTTTAATCGCCCTGTAGAATAAATTACGGCAATTTATAATCACCCTTGAATAGCATAAACGTATTATAAATTGATGAAACTAGAAACCTAATTGTTGCGGCATTGAGTAATGCCAATAGTTAAAACATAATTGCAATCAGATAACGAAGATAATTCGATTGTTTTATCAATATGGCAGACGAAAATTAATATCGGTATTGGAGTGATTTTGACCTTTGTGTAATATTGCAGTTGAAAAGTCATTTAGCCAATTCAAAGAGCGCTTGTGCGAATGCATTGTTGATGTTAAATAGGTTTCAGCTCAATACAAATAACATTTGCTTGTGCATAGTTCAGAGAAAAGTTTTATAAAGTGAATCGAAAGTTGTGCACATTCTGTTCTTTAGTTAACACGGCCAGAAATGTGTAGTTAAACTGCTTTGTAACCAAGACAATTAATTTGAATACTTTAACTTTTCCCTGGGCGATAATTGTAATATGAGGATATAAGAAATTTTAAATAATGCCCCACTTTTGGGTGATAATTGAGGATTATGAATTTATGTTAAGTGAAAATGCTCTACATACGTTGTTGTTTATATTTGTATAAAATGAGATAATGGAACGTAATAATATGAAGAAGAAATGTCTGAAGAAATCAGCTAACAGGATACTTACACTATTTCTTCTCTATTGAATCCCTCTTGTTTAATGGGCGCCAGTTCTATGAACACTAATTTGTAATTTACTAGAAGGATCACTTAAAACATGAGTACTCTATGGTCCTAGAGGGGGTTCAATTAGGTCTATGTAAATTTCTTTGCAAGATTAAAATGTTTTAAAATGAAGTTTATTTTTCAAATAGTGATATCTTATGATACTATAATATTTTATTAAAGCC